>JABJVR010036411.1:0-25309 GCA_025773905.1 Chitala chitala
ACCTGGAGCCCATCCCAGAGCACATAGGGCGCAGGGCAGGGGACACCCAGGGCGGGGCGCCAACCCACCACAGGGCCTGTTCAGATATGTACAAAAAAAATAGGAAATAATAAATTATACTTCTCATTTTAGACTGATGTATCTACACCCGAGTTGCACAACTTGTTTTGTTGAAGGTCCAGCTTCTTGAAAATTCCTCCAATAGTTTTTCTTCTAAGTGCATGTCTATGTCAGCTCCTCACCTTTATAAATACATTAACATAAGATACATACGTAACACATATCAATCTCAAACTACTGCCAGTGCTAATCATCATACTCGCTAATGTTTCATGTTATCAGGATCATCTTCCAATACTGCATCAGCCTCTACTCCTTCCCCAGGTTATACAGGTAAAGTAAAAATATTCCCAAATACACTGCAGGTGCAGAAATGTGAATAGTCAGTGCTGTTTATCAACAGGGCTGCTACCTGTGGCTAACTGTGCAGGTGCCTGTGTTGCACAGGTTCCCTGGCTCACCCTTGTTTCCTGTACTCCACCGTAGGGGTACTGCAGTTGGACTGGCCGCTGATTGCTGGCTCCGTGTCTGCAGCTGCACTTTTCATGGCAGGCCTCTGCGGAGTTGGTTTCACACTGCACTGGAAATGTAGCTATCAGAAAACCTCTTTCTTTAACATAACGCAATTTGTTATTCACTAGTTAAGAACAGTTTGATTATTTCCTAAAGAAGCGATCTGCATCCAGAATGCTGTGTGTGATGTTTCTATACACCTTCTACACCTAAAAGGACCAGCCAAGCCACTGACCTGCGTCCTTCCATACACATCTTTAAGTCCTTACTCTGTTCATTTTTTTCAGGCAAAGCGTTGGCAAGGAAGCGGAAGAAGAGGTATCATCTTATGACAAGATAGTATGCTCTACTGTATGTTTGTGTGCAAGCAGACAGGCAGGAAGCACTGACAGAAATGCTGTTCTGTGTTTAGGGAAGAAGAGAGTCTCTGGGTTAATTTTCACGCTACGGACCACATCCTCGGTGCAGTATAGCTGCTCACTTTTTTTTTTTTTCGTCTGTGGGGAAAACCCAGCTGTTAGGAATACCAAATACTCCTATTATATATACATGTACGTGTGTGTGTGTTTCTGAGAGTGAGCTTTTCATATAACAGCATTTATCAAGTTTTGATTTGTTTTCCAGACCATACTTTCAGGTGCATCAGTGTTGGTTCCAAGGTAACAAAAGCTTGTAGTCTGGCATGTACTACCCCCTAACATCTGGTACATACGTAGATGCCCAGGGCATCCTCATGGCCAAGGTGCCAGCTTCCTGTACCTGATTTGTTCCCACATTGTGCTGCTTCAGGTGTGATGAGACACCTGAGGTCACAATCACGGGGATATTACTTTCTTCTGAAGGCTGCCGTCAGTAACCCACTAAGCTGCCTTTCCGCTCTCTTTCTAAATGCTCTGCTGTGTTGTGCTGTGTTGTGCTGTGTTGTGTAGAATGGATGCAAACACTTTTATCACCTGGGGGCTGAGAGTCCCCTAGGGTGTTTGCAATGCTCTTTTCTGTGCAAAACTTTAAGATCATTGGCTATGCATTTGTCTTAATTACCTTATTAACTCATTTGATTAACTGAATACATTTCCTCTGGTGTCAAATGAAGAGAAGGCTTGTGTGTCCCTCAGTGACAGGTTTAAACTGTCACCTTTTAGAGTATTGATAGAAAAATAGATCAGAAAATAGATTTTAAATACTATGTAAACTCACAACGTGAAGCAATAAATATTAAGCATATCTACTTGACATCATTATATTTTCCACATAGCAATGTAGTATGTTACATGCATGTATAAAAGTAATACCTTTAATAATTTGTGTCTCAAATGATGTCTCGCAATATTAGTGTTATAATCATCAATTGGAATTTTACATTATGCAGTTTGCACTTGTTACTAAATTGTATATTTGGGACGTATGACATATTGGGTCATTGCCAGGCTGGTGCTATAATAACTGAGCATAGTGTGATGTTTGTGCAGGACTGGTCTTCGATCACAGAGGAGCAAGGGAGAGGGTCAGCACTGAACCACAACACCTCTGTGTACAGCCCTCTGCATCCACTCAGCACGTTCAGCAATTCGGCTGCACACTAAACGTCTCCTTTTACGCATAAAGTTGAACACGAGGAGGTTCACATCTGACTTTCCAATTACTGCTCACAAGGCAGATACATCCTTTTTAGGCTTTCTTGGGCAACATCCCTTTCCTCATTTAAGATAATGCTGACAATTTATTAATCTGTTCTTTATTTTTTTTTTCTTTGTATGACAAATATTTTGTTAAATGATTATATCATTTCTTGAGAGTTGGATTTTCTCTTATTAACAGAAGCCAGTGTTTTTTTTTTCAGAACTATTTCCTTCAAACTGTTCTGTTTTTAATGCCCCACAAACCTCTGGCTGTGGTGGCAGTCTGGCTGCCGTGTAGTAATGTATGCAACTTTGAACTTCAGATTTCTGTAAAATCAGCAACCCTTGTTCTTTGCTACTTGTCCTGGTTTACCGTCCACCAAAGTATTATTCTGTGTTCATTAGAGAATTTGCAGGGAATAGGAGGATTTTTTGGCTGCTGTACTTCCTAAATGTGAAAAGTTTTAGATATGCGGGGATTTCCAAATTCATTTATGCTGTCTGAAAAACCAACTGGCCTGAGACTTAAAAAATTTATTGGAGTCATTTGTTCTTACCCAGTCTGTTAATGCACCTACGCATGTACATGGACATACTCTGAACCTGGTAATCTCATTGGGCCTGTAACCAGTAGAGATGTGGGAGATTTGTGTTCCTCGAATCACCTTGTGGTGTTATTCTACATTGATATACCCTCACCCCTTAACACTGTCAGTTAACCCACTTATCATTGATGTTTTAAATCTTCTCAAACTCTGGGGCATTTTCAGCTGTTTTCATGGATCAAGCTTTATTTTTGTATGACTGTGTAAAATGCCATCTAAGTCCAGATGATTTTATTTTGTCTTTTCATTCCAAGAGCCTGGATATCTTGGATTACGTTGTCCCTGTTAAAACTAAAATCATTAGATTAGCTAAGCATCTATGACTTCATGATAATACTCATGTACAAAAGCGGAATGAAAATGGAAAAAGAACAGACTCCATGTCTCATTAGATTTATTAAGGCTCTGTTTGGCTGAATATCAGGATGCAATAAAGGTAGTCAAATCAGAGTTCTTATCCAGGATAATAAATACTGTCATTGCCCTGGAGTTCTATTTAGTACAATCAACTCTGTAATTAACACTAGCATAACTAGGCCATCTGATATAACTGCTGATTGCTGTGGTGAGGAATTCCTAGAATATTTTGTTGGCAAAATCGAGTTAGAAAGACAGGGCTTGGTTTGAAATGCCAATGTACGTCAAGAATCTTCTTCATGCTCTGTGGGGTCTTTGAATATTTTGACCCTGATTCTTTTTATCTTTCTGAGATAGTTAAGAATTTGAAGCCCACTTTCTGTCCTCTTGATGTAGTTCCTGTCAGGCTTGTAAAAGAGGTTCTTGACTTCTTGACACTGTAGGTTCCTGTCTCTTGGCTTTCATAAATGACTGTCTTAGATAAGGTTTGATACCTGATACCTTCAAACATGTGGTAACACCCCTCCTTAAGAAACTCCATCTTGATCCCATCGTACTACCTAATTTCAGACCCATTTCCCACTTGCCATTTTTGTCTAAAGTCCTGGAGAAAGTTGTTTTCATTTAACTCCAACATTTTTTAGGTGACAATTCCATTTATGAGAAATTTTAGTCTGGTTTCAGAACCTGATATAATACTGAATAAGCTTTATAAAAAATCAGTATTACGCACAGTATTACGCTGTACAATAAAAATCCTGTTATATTGATTCTCCTTGATCTGATAGTTGCGTTCGACACTGTGGACCATGACATTCTCATTTTTCATCTTCATAAACTAGTAGGTCTTTGAGGTACAATGCTGGAATGGTTTGTATCTTACCTTAGGAATAGGAGTTTCTCGGTGTGCTGGAGAAATGTTTCATCTTCCTGTGCCCCTCAGCCTTGTGGGGTACCCCAAGGCTCAATACTTAGCCCTGTTCTATTTTCTCTGTACTTGTTACCTCTGGGGCTCTAGCATCAGAAAGAATAACTTGTCTTTCATCCTCATGTTGATGATGTTCAATTATACCTGCCTGTTAAACTTGGAACTTCCAACCTGTTACAATCATTGTTTGACTGCTTAAATGAGATTAAGTGGTGGCTGGCTCAGAATTTCTTATGCTTAAAAAAAACCAAATCAGAATTCGTCATTTTTGGCTGTCCTGGCATCTGGAATCTCCCTGACTTCAGCCTTGGAAACCTACTGCACTTGGATAGTCATATTAATGCAATTGTGAGAACATGACAGGGACATTGTACATAAATTCACACAACTGTAAATGCACCAGAATTAGACAAATGGCTATTTTTCATCTGCAGAAACATGCATCTGCATGCTTCTTTTAACTTTGCTTACTAGCTAAGGTTAAATGTTTTCTCAGTCAGAGAGACTTGGAGAAAGCCATTCATGCTCTCATTAGCTCTACGTTAGATTACTGTAATGCCTTATACATAGATACCAATCAGTCTGTTTCACATCAACTGGTTCAGAATACAGCCTCTTGCTTATTGACCAGTACCTCAAAGCACAATCACATTACTTCCGTTCTCCATTCTTTTTGTTGGCTGCCAGTCAAAATCTAGAGTTTAATTCTAACTTATGTTTTACACAAGTGCAATTCTGGCTGCTCTTTTGGGTCATCTGAGCAATGTCTGTTGGAAGTTTTGATGTTAAGTTACAAGTTCTGGGGTGACCGTGTGTTTGATGTGGGTGCACCCAAACTATGGAACTCCTTAGCTGTCGATGTTCATACTGCAAATTAGTTTACATTACTTTAAATTAGTTTAACTCTTTAAAGTTAGTTTGAAAACTTATTTATTCACTCAAGCTTTTGGTACTTAGTAGAAGGTCATGACAGTGTTTTTCTTTTCTATAACTCTTAAATCTATTATGTTAAATTGTGTGTTGTTTTATGTTGTATTACTGGTTTTATTCTTTGTTCAGTACCTAGGTTGAACGCTATAGCTGTTGGAAGGTGCTATAGAAATGCAGGTTGTTTTAATTTTATTTTCACACATTCAAAAAAAAAATATAAACACATGCAACATTAGTATTGTTGTTGTGTTGTAGTGAGGCTCATTTTCTTTTATTTGGTATGTTTAACATTATGAACATTATTTGAACTAGAAAGCATTTTATTATTTCAAAGTGTCAACAGAGGGCGCTTCAATCCACGAAAGTGGGACTGTGATATTGAAAGCAGGCAGTGTCGCTGTGAATATACATCTATCTTTTTGTTAGCATGTGAAAAAGTGTTTGTTTTGTACAATGTAATATTTTAGTAGAGGCTTGTGAAAATTATTTATTTCTGTTGATAAATATACGCTATTAAATATCTACTATTTAAAAGCTTAGTATCAACGTTTTTAACGACTGTATTTACGTCGTATTTTAATGTAAAGAATAAACAAATACGGAGTTAAGCCGAGCAGATCATCAGCAGATTGTTGAGTACGAATATTCACAATTCCAGGACTGATCTGAACCTATTTTACTAATTAAATTATATCGTTTAGAAAAATACTAGATTTGCGTTACGTGCTGACATTTTAATGATTGTTTGAATCCGGTCTGCACGATCTATAAAGGCAAACTGTGAGAGAATAGGCGCATGGTAAATTGTGCTTTTAAATTGCGTGTTTCATTCTGTACTGAGTAGTTATATGGTTATCGGACTGCACTTGCATTTATTTTGTGACCTGTAATGTCGTAGATTTAACAAATACAAGAAAATTTCAATTCAAAACAATCGGTGTTATATAGTAATGTTAGCCATCTAGATAATTTCATCGTTTTTTAACTGGAGTTCAAGTTCTTGCAGTACATTTAGAATAAATAGGCAAAGAAGGCCAAATGACAGATCCTTACCGGAAACGTCGGTAACTGTGTATAGTTAAGAACTTTACTACTTCGTAACTGGTGTACATATTAATTAATTGCGTTATGCATTGTGATCTTACTAAATGTGCTACGAAGAACTTGTGTAGGGCCGCTTATCCAGTGTGAATGCGTATTCTGTAACTGGATGTTATGATTGGTAGGTAACATTGTTCTATGTTGTTTTTCCGAAAGGATGACGTAGTTTTTGACAGAATTGTCAGGAGCTTTTGTTGTAGGTAGTAGTATTTTTGCAACAAGAAAGAAAAAGAAAGAAGGAGTTAACATGATATATTCTGCGTTAAGGAAATTTTGTACACATTATCCATTTTTGTTGCCATTTATGGGAAAATTGCTTGTTTTGAGTTGTCACTGTACAAATGTTACAAATAGTATGCGTTTATGTATGTGCACAGCTATACTGTATTGTGGGCAGCCTTGGCCAGCATTTATTTATGCTTTAATAGCTCGAAAAAACGCATGGTATTTATTTCCTACTACAAAAGATCGACTGTGCTTAGTACACTTTCAAAAAAGAATAACTTTTCTTTTAATGTTATATTAAATAATTATTTTAATGTTGTAATTGTGCAATTTTATTTTTTTAGAAGACAAATCATTCATTCATTCATGTTATTCAAGTTAATGAATAACAAAACTTGCAATATCAATAAAGGCACTGTCTGGTTTCTGTTCCCTGGGCCCCATTCTGTTGTAGGTCCGGTGTAGATAATTGTTGGAAGAGATGTGAGTGCACCTCGAAGGCAGTATGACACCTGTCTAGATTAATTTATTCAAAACACTGTTACACATTTCTCTTTTCACCAAAACAAACTTAGTGCACTGACAGCAAAATCTCTCTTTCAATACTGCTTGATAACAAAAACAGTCATATGTCTGCATGAAAGGAAATACCAGTGGTCAGGTCACTTGTGTTATGTTAGAATAGGCCCCAGTGCTTCCAGGACAGATAGGCTCCTAAACATATTGGGGCAACATCATCATATTGGGACATACAATATGGCATATTCTGTACCTGTGCATGCATTACAATGAGGAGTATTCATACCAATTTAGACAGATAGAGATATAGATACATAGATTACTTTATAGTAGCGGGCAGTATACAGATGGGTTACAACAATAAGTAAGTATACACTTCTAAAAATATATAGGAAGTTAGAAATTAAATGGCATGAAAATAAGAAAAACAAGTGTGCAATGAACATGGTTAACATACATATGTTTATAGTCTGTCAGAGTAGGAGGTCCCTCTCCCGACCCAGAGACACATTGTCATTGTATAGTGAGATTGCTGTTGGCAGGAAAGACTTCCTGTAACGTTCATTGTCACAGCAGTAGTAGTCTCTGACTAAAAGTGGTCCACTGGTAGACCAGCAGGTTGTGGAGGGGGTGTGAGGTGTTCTCATTATGCTCAACAGTTTGTGCACCATCCTCCTCTCCACAAACAGCCCCATATGCTCCAGAGAAGTCCCCAGCGCAGAGCCAGCCTTCCTGATCAGTTTCTTCAGTTTACTGGTGTTACTGGCTATGAAGCTTTTGCCCCAGCAGAAAGTAGCAAAGAAAATTGCACTGGCCACAACAGACTGATAGATCTGCAACATCTTGCTGCACACGTTAAAGGACCTGAGCAGTCTGCTTAGTCTGCTCGGTCCCTTCCTGTAGACAGCCTCTATGTTGCATTTCCAGTCCAGTCTGTTATCAAGGTGAACTCCAATTGTACTTATAGCTCTCCACCACCTCCATCTCCTCTTTGAGAAAGGAAGGTGGTGGACAGCTATGGGCACCTTCATATGACAAAATTGAGCAGGACTCATACCTGTTTATATGACACATTGACCAGTACTCATACCTATTTACATGACACAATGACCTGTATTCATACCTGTTTATATAACACAATGCGCAGTACTCATACTTGTTTAAATAACACAATGACCAATACTCATACTGGTTTATATGATACAATGAGCAGGTTCAGGAGTGTGTCTATGGGAATGTTTGACCATTCTTCCAGAGGCACATTTGTGAGGACAGGCACTGATGTTGGATGAGAAGGCCTGGCTCACAGTCTCTGCTCTAATTCATCCCAAAGGTGTTCTATCAGGTTGAGGTCAGGACTCTGTGCATGCCGGTCAAGTTTCTACACCCCAATCTCACTCATCCATGTCTTTATGGACCTTGCTTTGTGCACTGGTGCGCCGTCATGTTGGAACAGGAAGGGCCCATCCCCAAACTGTTCCTACAAAGTTGGGAGCATGAAATTGTTCAAAATATCTTGGTATGCTGATGTCTTAAGAGTTCCCTTCACTGGAACTAAGGGGCCAAGCCCAACCCCTGAGAAACAACCCCACACCATAATCCCCCCTCCACCAAACTTTACACTTGGCACAATGCAGTCAGGCAAGTACCGTTCTTATGTCAACCACCAAACCCAGACACGTCCATCAGATTGCCAGACGGAGTAGCGTGATTCGTCACTCCAGAGAACACGTCTCCACTGCTCTAGAGTCTAGTGGCGGTGTGCTTTACACAACTGCATCCAACGCTTTGCATTACACTTGGTGATGTAAGGCTTGGATGCAGCTGCTCAGCCATGGAAACGCACTGTTGTTGTGCTAATCTGAAAGCCACATGAAGTTTGGAGGTCTGTAGGTATTGACTCTGCAGACAGTTGGCAACTTCTGCGCACTGTGTGTTTCAGCATGCGCTGACCCCACTCTGTCATTTTACTTGGCCTACTACTTCATGGCTGAGTTGCTGTTGTTCCAAGTTGTTTCCACTTTATTATTATACCACTAACAGTTGACTGTGGAATGTTTAGTAGCGAGGAAATTTCACAGATGGACTTATTGCACAGGTGGCATCCTATCATGGTACCACGCTTGAGTTCACTGAGCTCCTGAGAACAACCCATTCTTTCATAAGTATTGTAGAAGCAGTCGCATGTCTAGGTACTTGACTTTATACACCTGTGGCTGTGGAGGTGATTGGAACATCTGAATCCAATGATTTGGAGGGGTCCCCCAATACTTTTGGCAATATAGTGTACATGATCTGCTAAGGATGAGGGTCAGTCTGCTTAAGTGAAAACCCAATTCTCAGGGATCCTAATCAGCTTCTTGCCCTAACTCATTCTTCATTGCAGACCCAAGCATGTTCAGTGAGATCCACTATACGTATGTAAAGTGCTTCAAAACCCTATCAAAAATAAAAACAAGAGGCCTTCACATATAGGTCGTTGTCGATTTATGACCGCGATCGGTTTTTTGACTGACCGGTCGTAACTCGATCTGGTCGTAAGTCGAGCTATGCAAAAAATACCGTACATATATTAAACTGTGTACAATAATGATAATCGCTGATGTCATCAGCTGGGGCTGCGTTCGTCAGGTTTTAGTCAAACACTGTACAGTATACTAAAGTACATTTAGTTTAATAATACAAAATAATATTAGCAAAAACACTGCATACAGTATTATGGTACAATTGGTTTAATAATTCCAGCTAGGGCAGCATTCGGGGTAGTCTATTTTTTTTCTATAAACAAGGTGAGCCTTGTCTTAACTGTTTGTTTCTCTGTACATTTCGCGATAAGGATGAAACGCATCATGTGCCATTCGTTCAATCCTTGCAAATCATTCAGTGCTTGTGTCCATTCATTAAAAATGTGCAACAAGTTTATTCAAACTCGTTTAAAGGAGCAGAGAAAGTACACTACTGAGGCTGATCTTATGCTGAGCTTTGTGCGCAGAACTGCTAACGCTGCCGGGAGCTGGGCGAAATTGTCATATGCTCAAACGCCCAGCTGGGCAACACTCACCAGACGTACTGGTCACAGTTGTGGTCATAAAGTCAAACAGTCGTAAGTCACATTAGGTCGTAAGTCAACGACGACCTGTAGACTCTATTACAGTGCGTGTAAGATTGCAGGCCAAGGTACAAACATAGACAGAGGACCCTTTGTAGCTCAGTATCCACATGTGGGTGCATGACAGATTAACAGCCACATCACCGTGTGCAGTGAACGAGCTATGAGACACAACTCAGTTTACTTAGTATGTCCTACTTCTTTTATTACAGCACATTTGGCTAATAAATTAGTGACCTTTTTGTGGTTTAAAGAAAATACGACAACAATAATGTCTGGCACACTTCTTTTGGAAATGCCTGAGGGTTATGAAAGGACTGCTGACCCTGTGTCCTCTCCCCCACCACTCTGAACCCACTCACTGTATTGAGTGATGTCATGTCATGTTACAACCAATTGCCTGTCCCTAAACATCTATTGTGTAAGACTCACAAAGATGTGTTATGCAAGCACGTGAAACCAGCCACAAAGGACCGACGCCCGTTTAATCGTCTCAGGTCACATGACTCAAGGACACTCACCAGCTTCTACTGTTACTTTGTGACGCTAAAATTTTAGTTCACCAATTGGGTGTTCTTTCCAATGAGACAATTCACATTAAAAAATGTATACAAAGGTTTTTGTCATTGCAGGTTTGCAGTTTAAAAAATGCATAATTCATAATGCCCAAGGAACCATCCTCTATTTCAAGTAAAAAGTTTCCATGCCATGACCTTATCTTTTCCAGCCTTCTGCTCTCAGAATGTCAAAGAGGTTCTTAACCTTTAGAATCATTTTATCATGACAGGAGATAGTGAAGCATATGCAGCCAGGCATTACTGTGTGTATGTGTGTGTGCACACATGCCCCATGCTTTTGGATTTAGCAATTGCAGGTGGGCCTGTTTCAAATGAGTGACGCAAGGGTCACGATCCTTTCAGCCCAAAAGTCTGGAATGACTCATAGCTAATAAATACATTGTGTTGCAACAGTATTTTCATAAAAAGGCTGCATCTGATAAGAAGCAAATACAGTGTGACAGCCATTATTAGCTTGCAACGCAAAGTAGTTGGGGACAAAGTCTACAGCCCCCACCTTTCATGTATCACAGATACTATAAGTGCTGTAAAGATTAATCTAAGGCAGATATATTATTAAGTTTTGATCAAAGTTTATAGCACAGTTGCTGACTGGTCATTTCATCTGTGGATACTATACAGTTTGAACATCTAGATAACATAATATGTAACAATGAAGTATGCAGTACTACTGCAATGAGACCATCTTGAAAAACACTTTTATTTTACAGATAACTTACAATCTTCTGAAGAGGTGAAGGTCAGGCTGAAGACCTGCACCTGCACTGACCCTCACTCTGTCTGCTTGGCAGGCCGAGCGCTGCCAGTGTCAAAAGTGTCCTCCTCACAACACTTTGTTGTACATCTTCCATTTCCAGTACTTAAGAAAGGTACACAGACCGAAGTGTAAAACTGTGTGCCTCACTACCAGAAAGCAAGATAAGAAGATTGCTCAAGGCTGCCTCCTACACTTCACACTGGGTTCTGTCACTCCATTCAGTCCCTGGTCTTAAAACAAAGAGTAAAAAGCAGAAGCGTGTTTATTTTTTCTATAACTCTTCCTCTTGTGACATTATTACCCCTCCAACTACCCAAACAACCATTAGAAAACCCCTAAGACTTCAAATACATATCAAATACAGAAAATCCAATTTATCCTGAATGTGATTAATGTTTAACAGGTGTTACTTTGAAATAAAGACAATTATGTAAATGAAACATGAGATGTTATGTGACAAACAATATTAAGATCACGATAAACTAAATTACAGCTTTTTAAATGATGGGTGTGAAACTATTGCTCTGTAGAAAAAACAATACTAGTAATAATAATGTTGAGTTTAGAATGAGCCTGAAAAATGCTGAAATGTACTTGCATAAAAGATACAGAAAAGAGCAGGGAAGAAAGGTGTACTATTCTTTCTGGCTCATTAAATTAAATTAGGCTTT
Organism: Chitala chitala; assembly: GCA_025773905.1. Lineage (NCBI taxonomy): Eukaryota > Metazoa > Chordata > Actinopteri > Osteoglossiformes > Notopteridae > Chitala > Chitala chitala. Next base: position 11,973 of record JABJVR010036411.1, read on the forward strand.
TATTTTGCAATTTAGCACAATTTTTAGAATGTGTGTGCATGCATGTGAATACACGTGTTCACGTAAGTGTGGAGGCGTGTGTGCACGCGTGTACACATGCATAGCAGGTACAGGCATTGGTGCGAGAGCCTCGTCCATAAACAGGTTCAGAAACAGGTTTGGAAGTCCAACACCGTGACCAATACCATCATCAGCAAGACCAAGCCTCGTCCCGGATCTGCTGAACACTGTTCTGTAAGCCAGATCTGCTCCCAGTCGCACGTGTCCAAACTCGTGCGTTTGTGTCTGACTGCGCTCTCCTGCTTTGGGTCGCTTCAAAAATTTCTTTGATTGGACCAAACAGACCTCTGAGACACAGGTTTGGGCAAGCAAGTTGCACTTTTGTGGGGTTCCTTTGAGGCTCCTGTGGGGTTCCTGTAGGGCAGCAGCAGTCTCAGTTCCGTACTTCCTCACTCCCGTTCACCATGCCAGCCTCCCAGCGATGCAGCAGAGGAAGCTTTTGTCGTGCTGTCCGCGGGCTTCTGGGTATCTGCACAAGAGATCAAGTAAGTAGGAAGAGGGCTGAGGGATGCCCTCTATTGGTACTTCTGTAAACCTGGTTATCTCAATAGTAGAAGTACTGAAAGTAAAACGTCTAAATATTATAGCTGATATTTATTTAAAGTACAATATAATTTTAATCAGGTCTGACATGATTTGGAGTTTATTTAATGGGAATTAGATCAACAATATTATTACTTTATAATATATATACATTACTGGAAAATTACATGCAGGAAAATGATAGTTTATAAGATGTATACTGCTTTGTGGACCTTATTTCCTTTTTTCAAGTTTGTAATTCATTTTTTTCTGTTTTCTTAACCTATGACAGCTAGTATGTGCCATATAGTGTAATCAGTGTGTAGCTATGTTTGCCCAGGGAGGGCCAACACAGTGGTGCTTGTAACATTGACATAAATGACACCAGATGAGGATGGATTCACATTATGCTGAAATAAGGTCTACATGAGGCTTGTGCTGATAATGGCCAAAGGTCACAGCGAATGTGTTTCAGGTGGGTGAGGTGAGGTGCACACCCCCATACCTCTGCCTGCCCTGTTTTCTCAGCATCTGCCTGGGGTGGTGGCCACACCAGATCCAGCTTTCCAGATGGCAGTCGAACTGCATGGGGAAGAGAGTGGTTCAGTGAAAGCTAGGGGGCAGACATAATGTTCATCAGGTAAAGACCTACAGCAGGGAACCTTAGCACTTTAACAATAAAGCAAGATAAACAGGAAGGACAATTACAGGGCTGAGCACAAAGGCCTAATTGGGAGGATTCGTGCTCAAAAAGGAACTTAAAAAAACACGAGCTGCCTGATAGCTGTTTGGTTTATGATGTTGGGATTGTGGATGTCATGTGACTACAACTGGGCTGGCAGTAGTACAGCATAGGACCCAAATTGTACAAGGAGCAAAGCTTAGTAACATACTTCCATACTTTGTTTAACTTATTAGGAAGTTAGGAAAGAAAATATTTCATGTTCTTCCATTACAAGGTGAGGAGTGCTCATGTAATGAGTGTATTGCACTGCACGAGGCACTTTATTTTTAACTCTATTTCATGGTGTTGGGGTTGGATTGTAAACCAGGCAACACTGAAAAAATTAGGATATGCTTTGAACAGCACAACTGCAGCCCAACACAGGGCACTGAGGAACACACTAATGTCAGGCCAGGGGAAAATCTGGGGTTTTAAATCCCACTGATTTGGGCTGTGTGAGAAAAGAGCAGCAGACAGAGACCTCTGCAGAAAATCAGGCAAATTTTGTATTCACACACACACACACACACACACACACACACACACACACACACACACACAGCCAAGAGCAGGAATCACACCAAGGACCCCTGGAGGCGTGATGTAGCAACACTATATGCGGAGCACGGTAACAAATGTGCAACCAAAATCATAGGATTGAAAATCTCAAAGGATGCCTCCTGTGCAACAGGCCCCACCAGTTCCAGTAGGAGAGCCAGAAGGTGTACTACAGTCATATCTCCAGATTTGGGACATTCTAGTGTATATTACCACCATAATTATCTGTGCGAAGCAAGGCATTTTTTCTAAGGGTTCAGCCTTGTGCCATCAGAATGTACTGTACATAAAGAGTAGGACCAGCACACAGCACTAACGTGCAAAGCTCAGGTTATGACAAGAAGTCATAAGGCCTAAGGCCAGCACCTGTGCAAAGCAAAACCAAAGTGATGAGGAGACCAGGAGCAGGTGTGCAGAGAAGCGTCCGCACCACCTATTTTAGCTCCATCTATGTAAATGAGGTTAAAGCAGCACAGCAGGAGAGAGAAGAGAGCACTCGTGCATACCGAGTCGCCGTGGGAACAACGTGCTGCACCTACACTGTGGGTGTACCTGATGGTGGGGGGGACACCTGAAACTCTGAGGAGGAGGAAATGTAGTGACAGAAACTACACGAGCTGAAGAGGAAATGTGTTTTTTTTTTATTCTTTTTTAAGTTAGGTAGGGGTCATGTCACATGGTTGGGGCTGTAGATTTCAATAAGGGCAGAACTTGCATGGTCACAAATTTTCCATTCAATTTTCACACACACGCACACACACACACACACACACACACACACACACACACACACACACACACACACTTATCCAAGGTTGAGCCCTGCTTTGCCCAGTTTGGATGCATGAAACCATTGTACTGTTGGCAGTTATATCAAATGGAATTTTGTTAAATTTCCTATATACAGTCATAACAAATCAGCTGTATTAATCTTTATGGCATGTCACTTCTTCCCTGTACAGGCCTGGTGTTCAGACAAGGCATTACAAATACTGCTTTCAAACGTTCAGCCATCCCTAACTTAACACTGTTCAGCTGTTCATTTCTACAATCTTCAGTCTCCACTGTCCTTAAGGTAAATGTTAATTATTTTCTTCATTTTACGAACAATATTCAATACTCATCTGAATAAATATCTGTAATATATGTAAAGTAAATGTAGATAGCTGCTCCAAATGAAAAACAGGTCTGTTATTGTAAGGGGGAGATAGTGAGGAGATAACACAACCAAAGGGAAGGATTATAATATAATTACTGTAGTGTGAAATAACCATGCACTTAGGCCACTGAGAAATATCAACACAACAGCAACATAAAATCAAGTAGTTTTTGTAATTTATTTAATCAAGATTACCCTGAATTTACTTGTAAAAATAGATGGGGGGGAGCATCAGATTTTAGGTAGGTGCAATCGTAATCACAACCCCCCCCCCCACACACACACACACACACACACACACAACCAATTGTTGGGCTTTTTCCTGTGCTTAGGTTGCTTAGTAATCAAGCTGACCAGTAGCGTTTGGCTGACTTTAAACGGCTCAGCAGTGCAAGTTGAGAAAGTGGACCCAGGTTCAACATTCACTGGCACCATCAGCAGTGGGCAGCATGGCGTAAAGGGTGTAAGCAGGAAAACCACCCCTCGCTACACGTCTGCTGAAGGTGATTTAATACTGTTCACCCCACCCCCCATAAAGAGAAGATTCCCGAGGGCCTTTCTGGGCACCGCTCTACAGCACCTCTCTGCATAACTTTGGCTACCAAATTTGGCTGACTGGCAACACAGCGTTGAGTAAATGTAAGACATTTGTGTCCGAATTCCCTGAGCACTGAATCCTGGAACTGTGTGCGCTTGAGGACCGCTGTGGAGAAAACCCTCCTTCCCCGCATTACTAAAATGTCGAGCTGTAAAAATGGGTAAAGTACACATTCTTAGGCAACGTGCGTCACTCCACAGAGAGGCGTAAGCTAAGCTTCTAAAAAATAACAACAAATACAAAAGTTTCCTTGGTGACGGAAGGAGATGAACGAGCTGAGCAAAAGGAGTGAAAAAATCCAGAGAAGAGGAGGCGGTGTGGAGAGGAGGCTGAGAGGATAGAGGCAGAGAGGCTTATCCTGAAAGGCTCACATTTCAGCAGTGCGCCAGACAAAAGGGAACCCATAAAAACGTGCCATATCTCTGTCTCACAGACACACACAAACACACACACATTAAGAGACTTTGTATGGGTGGATGAGTGAGTGACCATAAAATGCATCACAGTGTAAAATGGCATTACGCTACTAAAATAACCCCTGGTTGACTGCAGGACCCTGAATTATGTGCCATGTACTGGTTCATGAGCTGTTCTTGTTTGTATACAGTCAGGAGTTTTTATTCATTATTTGCACATTATACTACATAAAGTGAATTACCATGAATCAGTGGAAAAGCACACTTATCTTGATAGGGGCTATGTCACTAAAATCACCTCAATGGAGACACAATTTGTGAATTTGTCCTTCTTGTGTTATCTAAACACTGCTAAACCTTCACAATGTCATCTGCATGTGTCTATTTCAGGATTGATGGTCTTTCATTTATTGATCCTTCCAAAAAGAATATTAACAACACATAAAAGTGACATCTATAAGCCTGCAATACAGTAGTGTGCATGTATTCTGAACCCCTTGTGCTTGCATCTCTGCTGTGAAGAAGGTATTGCCAAGCAGGAGTAGGGTAATGACACAGCAATGATCTCCCTGCACTGCTAGGCCTGATTAATCAGCCAGTCCACCGATCTCACGTGGGAACCATCCAGAGGGCACAGAAGCTTAGTAATGTGTTAAGTATTTAGAAAAGTAGTTTCTGTGTCTTGTGTTGACTTTTACACGCACACACACAAAAACACTTGATTTGCAAATCAAACATAGCTCACATCCCTACTTTGGGTTTAGAGGTCAATGTTTACCTTTCAGAAGATAAACAAATTCAGAGACCACTAGAAATGTATTCATTAGAGGCCTGTAAAACTTATTGTCTTTGTTAGGGAATAATTGTCTCATGAACAGATAAAATTTGTCTTAATGGGTGCAGCAAAAAAAAAAAAAAAAACACAACAACGAAGACAAGAGATAGAACTATACATGTAAAAATACAGTAAACACTGTATATCACTGACCTGATGGTGTGGACAGCATGAGCTTTGAAGGCTGGTTTGTAGTGTCCAGGCAGTTCCCCAGCGCTGAGGTGCTGCGCATCTCTGAGCTGACTGGTCTCCCACCTTTGGCCACTCCATACAGGCTAGTCCTCTGTTTCCGCAGTTCCCTCTCCCTCTCCCTAGCCTCTCGGATGTCCTGCTCCACCTCTGGCTTCAGGGACATGGAGGAGCGCAGCTTGAAGAAGGGGTTCTCCCTGGCAAGGGCAGATTCCATCTCATCATCATCATCATCCTCTTTGTTTCCTTCACCAGCGATATCTTGCTTCGTATCCTGGCCCTTAGATCCACCTGTGGGGATTGCCAACCCCAGGTCTACAACTGTCACCTCGTAAGCCCTGGTCATGGACTCCACACCAGGGGATGCTGTTGGGGGTATGTGTTGTGTTTTGATGGAGGTGCGGAGCACTGATCCGCTCTCCAAAATAATGACCTGCTTGTAGGAGCCCTCGGACAGTGTGGGGCCACAGGGTACAGGAAGTGTGCTCTGATCCTCAGCCAACAGGTCCACACTGTGTCCACCATCAGGCACACTTCCTGTGGCCAAAGCCTCATCTCCTTGATCTCTTGTAAGGAGTTCACTTCCTGAGGGCACTGGTCTCTTTGATGGGGCTACTGTCATTGCCTGGCTTTCCTGGAAGACTTCAAACAGCTGTTTTCTCTCCCGAATTTGCCGTATGCTGCCCTTGTCATAGACGCCTGGCACCTTCCCCAGTTCCACCAGTAACTGCTCTCTCTGGTTCTCCATCGTGATCTCCCGCTGCATCTTCTTGCCAGCAAACCGCCGTTCTTTCCCCTGACTCTTGCTCAATTTGCCTGGCAGAGGCTGAGACAGAACAGGCCGTCTCAGGGGGATGTCAACAAACTCCTGGGTTTTGGCAAGGCCGCGAGATCGCCGCAGGCTCTGCTCCCTCTCAGCCGTCCTGCGAATCTCCCTCTCAATAGGGGTCTCTTTTGGAGGTGACGAGAGGCTGCCTAGGTCATCTGAGGCCAGTGAAGCAGGATTAAGATCCATAGTGCTACCAGGTGAGAAGTCACCAGATACTCCACTGTCACTCTGGCTATCATCGCTGCCCTCACCCTCCATCCTGACAGATCTGCCCTTTCTGGCAGTTAGTTTGAGGCTGTGTCGTTCTTTTACCCTACACCCCTGTTCTGGGTTTGCTTTATCTGCCTTCTGTAGTTGTGCGGTCTCTGGCCTACCCACGTGAAGTCCAGCAGATTTCTGGTGCTTTCCTATATCTGCTTGCCTGCTTTCTTCCTCCTCCCTCTCTCCCTTCCCACACCCTTCCGCACCACTGAACAGTTCCTTTACTACAACAGAACTGAAGCCATGGCAGCCTGTCTGCTGATTGGCGGGCTCCTGGGCAACTGTAGCCAAGGGTGGAGATCCCTCAAACACCTGTTGTGCCTTTGGTCTCTGTTTTGACAGAGAAAGATGACACAGCAGCTCCCTCTGATGGATATCGTGTGTGACAGCGTCACTGGATAGGAGGCCCTCTCTGTGACCTGACAGCAGGGAAACCTGCAAGCCCGCTGCCAGGTTAGTGTTTGTGATGTGGCCCTTGAATGAAAGTGTTGAGACTAAGGGCTGTGGTGGTTTACTGCTGGCAGTGTCCAGTTTGACCCATTGTTCCCGTGCTGTGTAAAAGTCAAGTGGCTTCCTGTCCACGCTCTGATCCTTATCTCTGTCGTCCACTTCAGTCTCTGTGTCATAGGCCTTTAGCTCTGTTAATGACACCACTTTATTTAGCACATGGTACAGGTACCAAGCCTCTCCAGGCCTGTTTACAAGAGTTGGTTTGTTTGAGCTTTTGCATGCATGCATTCCACCCACACTGCATAATTCAGTCTTATCACTCCCCCTTCTTTCTCCATAGTTGATTGTCCTCATTTCCATGTTAGGCTCTGCAGTGAATGATGGAATCTCTTTACTGTCACTCAGGATCTGATCATCTGGAGGTAAAGAGGTGAGGGCACAGTCTATGTCATAGACCTCTCCTGTAGAATCCTCCCAGCTCTCTTTCTCACTACTACCCTCTGCAGGCCAGATTGAGTACTCCAATTGAGTACAACTTGAGTGACAACAACCATCAAGATTCCCAGTGCTAACTGACAGCTGATGTTCCTTTGAAGACTGATGCGGCCAGAAATTCTCCTTTGCTGTTATGTTATCACCTCCTGTACAAGCAAATGTATTTGATACTTTTTTTCCACCATCTTCAGAGTCTGAATTGCTTCCTGTGCACAGGCCACCAGTGCCATCCTCCTGCAAAGTCGTGCTTGCTTCCATTACCAGAGACTGTAGTCGATGGCTGGCTCCACAGAACACCTTCTGACATCTAGTGTTCTTCAACACTGAGGAAATTTAAAACAAAGTGAGCAAAATGTGGTATAACTTTCAGACAACTCCAAAAACTCATCCAGGTTTTCAAACATATAAACTACATTTCTAACAGGGACATTTTCACACAGAATGGACCAGTCATTTTAATAAAAATCTAATTCCTAAAATCGGTAACTTAACTTAGAAGTACAGTGTACCAAATTTCACGTTTATCAAAATTCATCTTGTACAAATGACATCAATTCTCAAATTGCAATCGCAAAGTTGTTTAAAGCCAGGCTATCGGATCATCTAGTAAAAAGGGTATGAGAAGATATACTGTAAGTTATAGACTGTGAGTGTTGCATATTATGTGTATAATGTGTTCTTACCTCTTGCATTATAACAAGTGGGAGTCATTTTTGCCTGACCTCAAATGCACAAGAAACTGTGGATTTCTCTGGAGTGTTGGTATGTCTAAAGCAGGATGACACTTTGTTAGAGTATTACAGAATATTAGTATATATTCAAACCTACCAAATTCAGTGCTCACTGAGACACTGTTAGAGATTCTGGCCACATGAAAGATTATTGTCATGTCATGTTCTCAGTTTCAAGGGATCCTGCAAGTCAGGGGCCTTTGAAATCATCCTATGTTTCCACCCCTCTATGACACCCCTGGCTGCCTAAATCATGCCATGTCCAACAGCCATGGGTATAAACACTTATGAAGTTGATAATATGAACAGGTCTCTATATTTGATAAAATACAATAATCGACATCCTAAGTGCTCTAAAATTCACTTAAAACACGTGCCCATGGCATTTTTTTCAAGGGTACAGGGAAGGTTGAAAGAGCTGCACAGAGCTGCTTTTTCCTCAGTGCTGTACGGTCGGAATATACTCAATGTGATGCTACACAATGCGAATTAAAGTACATAAGTGTCCGCATAATCAAATTCCAAGTACAGGAGTAAAAGCCATATATCCACCTGGAGCAGTGAGAGAAGTCGTAGTGGTTAAAAAAAAAAAAAAAAAACAGTGACTAGCCATGACACAGATGTGGAAGTACTACAACCAAGCTTTTACTGAACGTGTCCTAACAAGGACAGTTGGGCAGATCGTAAGGGAACAATCACCCTCTCATACACTCAGGCCGAAGCTTTGGGGCAAGGGGTCTATATTGATATGCCCAAACACATTCAGGGTGGAACACAACTATATTACAAGGACTGCCGGGAAGGTGCATAATTGCCCTTCCCGGCTGCCACCCATTGGTTGCTGCACCGGCATTACAATATTTTCTGGGCAAAACTCAATTTTGACTGAATCCCCAGTCATCTTATCAGCCGTCTTTCTCAGTTACCTGAAAAAGTTTGTTGGATCAATATTAAAAAATTTAAAATGTACACTGATTTACTCTTCCGTGTGTGCACTTTTAATATGCTGCTGGTTTTACTGTAGTTATTCGGACAAGCCTGCTTGTCGCTGTTGAGAATTGATGATGTTAAAGATGTGAATAAGTCCTCACCTATTCGAGATATTTTATTGACCATTAACAAAAGTACATGTATATGTGAACAGTGGCACCATCATCTAAGATTTATATACAGCAACCGCTGCAAGTGGCAGCTGGTTGGCTGCAAAAATAGTGACGTCCCCCTACCCGAGTTGAGACAAGGGTTCGATTGGCTCTTGTGCATGAAACCCATCAGCTCTCTCAGTCTACTGTAATATACATCAACAACATTCACCTTAGCAACAAATGAAAACTCCGGGGATATATGAACACAAGAACATAAATAACTTAAACAATTTTTTTTTTTTTGAAATTTTTTTTATCCACAATAATTTTAAGCAAACATTAACACGGCTTTACGATTCACTAGTTTTGAAATCAAATAATGTGAAATTCTGATAAACTTGGGTTTATTCTTATGGATCTGGTTTTATGAATATCAAATTTCCTTATAAGATAAAATTTTAATAATTTATCAGCTACGTTATCTGTCAATTTATCTCATTAATAGAAAGTGGTGGTGTGTAATCAAACAAGGTACCATTTTCCACTTGTGCCTTAAGCATTCAGATGCAATACTTTTCCTCACTGTTGTATAATCTGCAAATGAAACACTGGGTTCTTTTAAATTTTGTAAACTCAGCAGAAGTATAAAAATGTCCATGTACATTACACTTTTCAACAACCCACATTGAAAAGTTTGTTTGAGCAACTGAGCTTTTAACATCACAGCCGAAGCTGGCCTGCTCCACAATTTCTGCTGGTATTGCAACTTGTGTACGCTTTGCATTGCTTTTACTTGGCACATAGTGTTTGACGATGTGTCAAATCAATGCTGGACACAAAGAGGGCTTCTCATGGATGTGCACACATTGCCAAAGTCGTGTTGCATTGAGCAATAACCTATAACCCCTAAAAGTACACTGGAGAGCAACACTCAGCTGTCTCACTCACAATAAAAAAAAAAAAAAGAGTTTAAGAAACTTTTAGCCTGGCAGCAGGGAACATTCAAACTGGCATTTCTGGTTTACCAAGTTTGCAACACCATTAGTCAACATCACAAACTTGATTACAGTCTGTATGGCAGGGTAAAAAAGGCCTCAGCCTCAGAATTATGGGGCTTATACTGAAAGCAAACTCAGCATTATTGTGGAAAAACATATGTGCCTTTGCTGTTCTGCAGCTCATGCAAAGAATCAGTAATTTCAGCAAGATGTCAAGCAGGCCTAATTGACATGGTACCTACTTCTCTTTGTAAGGAAGTTTTCACGGGATCTATAATTTATGCAGAACCACCCCCCCATCACCAATAAATTATTGGACTTGAGTAAATACTCGAAAAGACCTCACCATTCTCAAACAATTACATACGTTTGGATAGTTGTCTCAGTTATGTATAACGTCTTGTATCGCTGAGCAGAATACACAGAGGTATATTTGGCTTATGTATTTTGCATTAGAGAACAATGATGGTAAAAAGATAAGGGACTCTGAAATGTCATGGTAAAGTCTGAGTAGTGGATCAGCTCCTGCTACAAAAGGTGCACAAAGACTTCACTGCTACCAAGCAGAGCCCATAGAAAGGACCCTATTGGGTGTTTGTGGGCCTCCAAAGGTTTCTGCTGAGTAAAGGAGCGCTTACAGCGGCTCAGCGTTCCCAAAGCGGCTCTGTGGAATATGCATGATGTACTCTTGCCAGCAGAGGAATCGTTGCCTCATTTCTTATCCTTGTGCTGTTACTTTTCCCACTTCATGGTTTCTCGCTTGCCCTCACCTACGCCGAGTCTCGTCTGCTCTCTCTGCTCTATTTGAGCTATAAAAACAACCTCTTGTAAGCATACCTATGCCTGGAGTCACACCAAAAATATTATCAGCCTCTCTTTTAGCTACGCTCAGCAACAAGTCACGGTTTCACAGGGATAGAGTTCACCCACATGAACTCAGAACAAAAGGTAAGTTGTATTGCTATCAATTCCCCCGCCCCATTTTGCATTCCTTCTCATTAGAAACAATTTTTGCTTCTTTCTGGTTCCAGAACTCCATTTGTGTAAAAACGTATGTAATTTATTTTCCAGTACATGATGACTTGTGGTAGCTTGTCAGTGACTTCTGCATTTAACACAAATACAAGGTCATTCTGTTCTACACTCAGCCTCTCCCAACCAACTCTTGTTCTATAGAGGTGTTCCATGAATACGTTCTGCTCTTCTGAAAAGGAAAAAAACATTTCCCCCCCCACCCCAAGCAGAAGTACCATTTAAAGCATGCCACAACTGGCTCAAAGCCTGAACAAAACAATAACCTAAATAACTTTTCACATACTCTCTGCTTTATCTACGAGTATTTGCTTTGTCAAAGGCCAGCTTTAGCCAAACCAAGTGCAGCTCAAATTAATGCTGTCGGAAAAATGCTTCTGACCTTCACAGCATAGTTTGAAGCCAACCACATAGAGAAACTAACGCAAGGCATCTTTGATGAAACCAAGCTAGTGCCATTAAAAATGTCATATAGTGTTTTTTAAAATCTCTTTTCTATCATTTAAGTTTAGCTCAGCAGCAAGAGGGAAGCTCTGTACCATCACTAACGTTTGATATTGTAGATAATTCATTATATCGCATACATATGTTCTGTCGAGACATCTCTTTAATCCACAATTGTTAAAAGATCTGAAAACATTTCTTCTGTGAATCGCCAGTGATCAAAGGCTCTTGCTTTTTTCCACAAAGCTAAAACTTGTAAAGCAGGTTCTCCACTGTCAGTTTAGTGTCAGAAATTGTGCACGCCATTGCTCTTTAATCAGATTATAAATCCTTCATTAGCAATCACCATAGCCACCTTCAGTATCCCGGTGACATTGTTCATAGCATTAGTTTAATCTTGTAAGCTACTCTCTGCAAAGCCTCATTGCATTTTTGCAATATTTTACAACAGTTTGAAAAGAACAGTGACCTGATCTAGGTGAATTTTATACAATGGCTTTTCCTATGTCCTGTCTCCCTTCATTGTACCCAGATCGTCAGTTTTGTTCAGCCATCAAATATTTTTTAAAAGAATCTAGGGGCATGTTTTCAAGGATTTTGCACACCATATTAAAAATAGTAAAAATTTTAGTGCAACAAATGGAACGTAGGCAGGTCTACTGGCAGGGATTCTGATACTTTTAGTCTCACTTCATTTTAAATCATGTTTTGAGAGACCTGATCAGTTTACAGTGCTGCAGCATATTTAAGCACAAAGGGAGTTATAACTTTGTGTTGTATACCATAGGCTTGACAGTCTTTACATTGCCACTGCCTCACTAGCCAAGCATCCAAGTAGGGTGGCTACTAACAATAAGGATTGAAACAACTCTTTATCCAAAAAAACATGTATCCATTGGGGAGACTCTTGAAAGGCAACTTCTCAAAGCAATCAATTCTGTAACTCAAAGATCGCACAAAACCCCAGTATTTGATGGCTACAGGGTATCCAGTTTAGTTCTAAAAACTGGTTGTTATGCACTGAAAGGGGGGGGAATCCTTGTTCCTTGTATAAAACAGGAATGAACTGTACCAGATCAGCAATTGTGCAGTCTTGATCCTTTGTTTTGTAAACCACTTTCAGAAAACACATTGTTGAAAAATGCATCAGTATAAACATAACATCACAGCAAGATGTTCCTTCATAAAAACACAGTTCAGCTACTCAATATTAATTTGCCATTTCCTCACTGAGCAGCCCATGCTTAACAGGAAACCAGCTAGTTACAAAGAACCCTAAGAAAGTTGAATGCAAATGAGCGAATTTTAAACTCTGTCAAACGCCTTTCAATCGTCAAATCTTACAATAATGTTTAAACGCTGGAATCATAAATTCACACGGTGCTGTTAATTATATTGGCTTAAATGGGAATAGAAGAATTTAAGGATTAATCTCTAATAGTGTGTCAAATTTATCGCTTTCACAGCAAGGCGCATCAACGCATTTAACAAGACACACAACGCTTACTGTATTTTAATCCAGCCGTTAGTAATTACATACTGAAGAGAAAATAACCCACCTGGTCCAAAACTTGTGAGGAGACTGAAAGAGCCTTTAAAAAGAACGCTCCACGCATAAGCGGAGGCTTCACGTTGTGAATGACACGCATCAACAGAACGTGAAGCAGAGTGGCATTTAACACAGCACCACCTCACCACTCTCTCTCCTCATAAAGCTTTTAATGCTGGGAAAGATGGAGTCATTACGCCACTGATCTATACTGGAAATCCACATCACTATGCTGTGGAAATTGATGAAAAGGGTGAGATTTTTTTTCTTCTTTCCTCAAGTATAATGAGTTTTGAGATAGGGGGGAAAAAAAAAAAAAACGTGTGTGTGTGTGTGTGTGTGTGTGTGTGTGTGGGTGTGGGGGGGGGGAATTGTGTATCAATTGTGCAAGTAATGATTCAG
>JABJVR010036422.1:0-19499 GCA_025773905.1 Chitala chitala
CGGGAAGGGCGATTATGCACCTTCCCGGCAACCCCTGTAATTTAGTTGTGTTCCACCCTGAGTGTGTTTGGGCGTATTAGAGTTGACCCTTTGCCCCAAATCCCGGTGAGCGTGTTGCGATCTGTCAGTTGTCTTTGTTAGGATACGGGGGAATAACAATTTGGCAGTCGCACGTCCACGTCAGTGTCATTGTTAGTCGCCGCTGCTACAATATTGTTGAAAAAACACATCATACTTGATATGAAAATGCTCGTCTTGCAAGACATCGCTTGTAAACCAAGTTAAACTTTATTTTAAAAATTTTGCTCGTCTTGCAAAGCACTCGTAAACCAAGTTTCTCGCAATCCGAGGTTCCGCTGTATATATTTTTTTTATCGGTAAGCTTGTTCGTTCACCTGCAAACTTGGCCTCAGTTTCAAGTCAGCTACATGGCAGTTGCTGTTTTGTGCGATGAACAGTTATCTCGCTTGCAAGAACAATGTTTCCTTTTGGTGACAGTTCCATAGAGTCAGACTCATCGCCTTATAGCAGAATTTGCGTTTTAAACATATGGCCCTGGCTTTTTCTTACTTGAAGGTGCTGAGGGCCTTACCTGTAAAGTTTGCACCCGTTCATACACTGTGGGACATGAGTTATGCTGAGGGCCTTACCTGTAAAGTTTGCACCCGTTCATACACTGTGCGACATGAGTTTTGCTGAGGGCCTTACCTGTAAAGTTTGCACCCGTTCATACACCGTGGGACATGAGTTAAGTGTAGCGTCGCCACTCAGTATTTCAGGAAAAACAAAAAATCCCCAAAAACTATTGGAAACACAGACATGATTAACTTTAATGTGCTGGACTCTCAATTGTACAATTGAAGGTGCTGTAAACGGTATGTGGACTGAAGATACGAACTGAAATGCGATACATTTAGTGTAGAAGTTCCTTTTCAAAGACTAATGGAATGTAATATGACTTCACTTGTGGTTCTTGCAACGCTATTTCACTTTAAAGTGGTGCTTTTGGAAACTTGATTGGGCGTTTTATCCAAGATTTAAGTTTATAAATATGTTCTCTTCAACTGTGAAATGTTTTGAACAGCTGTATTATTAGTTGGAAAGGCAAAAAGTGGGCAAATGCTGCTTTGCATTCTAGCACCTAGATGGTGCGAGGTTTGTGGTCTTTTGTCTTTTAAAATTAAATAGAATTGGTACTATTGAAAAGAACGTTTAATTTTTTTGGTAGTATAATGTTAATACAATTTTGACTAAGAGGAAGCTCTAATTTAAACAAATGGTTGCAGCAGTAATGTTAAAGGTAGATTAAATTGTGTGTAAATATTACTTAGATAATACACAAAAAACGAATTTATAAAAAAGCAGTTTTGTAATTCAGTGTGAAGATACTCTTTTATAGTAATTTTTACTTAAACTGAGTAAATTCTAGTGGCAAAGACAGAAAATATCCATTGAGGTTTACTTAACACTAGATTTTCTTTAAAGTACTTATCTGTAAGTATACATCTTATATAAATGCCGATATCATTTAATGTCACGACTGAGCTGTAAATGATGCAGAACTTGGCTTCCATTTGTATGTGTATATCTATAAAGTACTGGTGAAGTGGTAGTGGTAAATTTCCCTTCAGATGTTTTTGTGAGCATGCTTTGTAATAGACAGACATGCCATCCATATTACATTTACATTTATTCATTTAGCAGACGCCTTTGTCCAAAGGAATTTACAATGAATAATAGTACACGTGCATGTCACAAACGCACTCAAACAGTACCAGAGACTCTAACTGACAGTAAGTGCTGTCCCATAGTCAAAGTGCACACGATTAAGTCCAGCAATTCTCACACAAGTCACACAAGTAAAGGGAAAAGCATAAACACAGAATGCAAGTCTTGTTAAACTAGAAAAACGTGTACAAACAAACAGCCTTGCAGCAACGGAGTAAAAGGAAGCGTAGATGATAAAGGTGAGGTTTTAAGTTCTGAGGTGCTCCCTGAAGAGACGTGTGTCTTCAGCTGCTTACGGAATGTGGACAGGGACGATGAAGTCCTCAAAGCGAGAGGAATATTAACTACCTTACACTGTTACTTGAAATGGGTTCCAGGCAAATTTAATTATGTAAATACACAGATTGGTCACACCTTTTGCAACATGGTTCACAGCTAAAGGAACGATGAACCGCACTGTGTCTGTCAGATTTCAGCATATCACTTGTTTTTTTTCCTTCTCAGAGTTTTGAAAATACAGGGGTTCAGGGAAGCATATCCTTCCTAGTATCTTTCTGCTGGTTATAATTATGTAGATACTCATTTGTTCTTATTGACATATAGTACTCATGGGCCTAGTCCTAGTTGGCGACCAAAGGCTAATTAAGTAATATAGTAATTACATCAGAGAACATAAGATTTTGACTGTTTGAGTGTTAAAAACAGTTTGAATGTTAAACACAACCATAAGTTTGACCTGTATGTGAACATATCAGTGTGTGATAATGTGATGGCTCGCCTTAGCATTTCACTCCAAGTTTGACCTGTATGTGAACATATCAGTGTGTGATAATGTGATGGCTCGCCTTAGCATTTCACTCCAAGTTTGACCTGTATGTGAACATATCAGTGTGTGATAATGTGATGGCTCGCCTTAGCATTTCACTCCAAGTTTTTATGGATTGGAACTCATTTGTTCTCTATCTTTTCAGCTGCCGGTGCTCCCTGCAGCCGTGCTGGAGGAAGTGCTCTGTAACGTCCCAGCACATGATGTTGTTCGCGTCTGCCGACTCGTGTGTCAAGACTGGAAGGATGTAGTGGACAGCCCCGCCTACTGGAAAAAGAGGTGTCGACGGGAAGGTCTCAAGCCGAGAGTTCGAATCAGATCAGCTGAGTTCTGGCTCCCCTTTTACTTCTTAAGTAAGAAGAGACGGAATCTGATAAAGAACCCCAGAGCTGAAGGTGAGAGAGAGAACAGGGTCAGAGGGAAGGAAGGGCACTAACGGGGAAAGACAGTGATCAGCTATGCTGAAACATTTGGTGGTGGAAATTGATTTTTATCATATACAAATGATTGAAGAAAAAGTGGGTAGAGATGTAGCTGGAGAGTGGAGAGATGGAGGACAGATGGAGCTAGAACGAAGAGAAGGATTGGACAGTATGTGCAGAGTTTTTGGTTCCTCCCCTACATTGTTGTGTGGCTTTAAATTTAACCGGATGGTTTGAATTTAATGAGGTTTTCTGAACATTGATGTCTGTGCCTTTAAGTTAAAGTCTTCCCCTTATATTAACAGTCACTGTTTCTTTGAATAAGATGGCTTCAACGGATGGGAGATTGTTCAGAATGGGGGTGACAAATGGGCCACTGATAGTAGTGCTCCTGGACACCATCCTGATGAACGAGTCAGAATGTTCTTTGTTACCTCTTACTTGTGAGTATTTCGGCTAACATGTCCCAAACCTTGAAATGTTTTTATTATGAAATAAATTCGTTATGTTTGTCTACCACACTTGTGCGGTAACTAACATGCATTCCAAGGCACTGAGATTGCTACTGCCCATACAATAGGTCTAACATAAAAACCATGTGCCTGATCTTTTTTTTTTTTTTCTGTGGATTTAGTCCCTGCTTGAAATCCCAGTTGATCGACCTGAACAAAGAGGGCTACAGGGGCCTGATGGATAGGTTTCAGCCCAGCATCGTTGTATCTGACTGGTAAAGTCATTTCCTTTCCCTGTTCTATTTAGTTTCTTTGCTTGTAGAAGGACACTGATCTTCCACTCTCCCTTGTGTCACAGGTATTGTCCACGTAACGACTGTGGTTGCGTATATGAGATATCTGTTGAGCTGCTCAACAGCAAAATGTCTGTCGTTCAGACATTCCGCCCTGATCCTGTATATTTTCAGCAGTGGAATGACATGCAGTGGAAAGAGGTCAGTAGCTGTACCTGCCCGCTTCTCAAAGAAAGATGACGTGCTGTTAATTTGAGCACTTGCCGTACATCAAACAGTGCAGTGATTACTTGTAATATTTTAACAACAGGTGCAAATGTAAGGTAGTAAAGAAGACAAATGTTTAATTACAATAAAGCAGGTATGCATGATGTTGTGTAAGATGCCCCATTAACAGGTTTGTACACCATGGACAAATCTTAGTAGGAACTCTTGATGTTGTTATTGCTGGGTACATTATCCTCCTGCAGGTAGGTGTCACTGTCAGGATTTGCACTGTGAACGTTGGTGTGGCAGAATTAGCATAAGCTGTAGGACATCTGCTCCTTGTCCCACTGCTGTGGCATGTTTTTCAGATGACCCACGTGTTCCGTGATTACGGTCCTGGTGTCCGGTACATCAGGTTCACTCACGGAGGGAAGGATACTAAGTTCTGGGCCGGGTGGTACGGGATCCGAGTCACCAACAGTAGTGTGGAGATCGTTCCAGAAGAAGTCACCCCTCCGGCTCAATGACCAGGACTCAACCCCAACACCTAGAAGCAACATAAACACCACCTTTCGTCACGTACAGTCTGTATTTGAACCAACATTAACACATGGCCTTTATTAGCAAATGTTGTGCATTAACTTGTTATAAACTGCGTACATCTAAATTGAACAACTGCATAAAAATGATCCAGTACGATAGGTGTGGCATGGCATCACAGATCACCAGCGGTCAGCAGTGCAGCTCAGCGTGTAGTTAACGTTTCTAACAAAGTGTACAGTGCATCCAGAAAGTATTCACAGCACTTAACTTTTGCCACATTTTATGTTGCAGCCTTACTCCAAAACGGATTAAATTTATTTTTTTCCCTCAACATTCTACAAACAATACCTCATAATGACAATGTGAAAATTCATTTGAAATCTTTGCAATTTATTAAAAATAAATAAATAATAATCAGATGTCTAAAATTTTGTTATATAATAGTCATGTTATATTACTTTCTTAGCAACTAAGGGCATGTCTGAAAGAAATCAACATCTATGAGGCATTAAAAATGGGAAGAAAAAAAATTGACGTATGTTTCAAGTGCATGTTGTTCATGTGCGACGGTCACACCTTTGCAAGGAACATGTTTTCGCTGGTAAACACACAAGATATGACACTGGTATCTTGAACCAAACTCTTTAATCTGTTGTTTCACTTGGACTGATCCCTGAACATTTCAAGTGATTAGCATGAATATTTCAGAAGTAATTACAGATCGTTGCAATTTTTCTAGAAACACGTTTTTGCGATAAAATTAGGGCCACGTCCTTTTTTAAAGCCTTTGTATCACAGAAACACGCTTAAGAAATTTGGTAGTAGTTGGTGAATACAATGACATTATCTACATAAAGTACAAAGTAAACCCAAGTGTCTGTGCAGGTATTCAGTCATCCAGGTCATCGTTATCTCAAGTGTTCAATGGCAACTGGACTTGTTTGGATATCTTGAAGATGTTTCATATCCGAAAGGCTTTTTCAGGTCTAACTAACTGGCTGGGAGTGGTGGGTATTCAAACGCTGTGAGTTGATGACACCCTGATAGTCATTAGTGGGTTTTAGTTAGGGTCACGAGTCCAGGTGAGAACAACTGTGAAACTGCCTCGGGAGTGGCAATGGGTTCTAAGAATCACATGGGTCCAAGTGTGAACTAAGAAACCGCCTTGGGAGTGCTCAAAAAACAGCATTGTATGTAGGTGATAGGTGGTGTCTTAGGTCACCTCCTGTGTTAAGGGAGGGTTGATCCAGTCTTCCACAGATGGCCTCCTTTACTTCTCTTTCAAACCATTAGTCTTGTCCATCCAGATGTGAACATTGCCATCTTCAAAAGAATGACTCCTGCTCTTCAGATGTGGAAAGACGGGTGAATCCTGTCCTGAGCTGCTGGCTCTCTTGTGCCGAGCCACATTTGTGGAGTTGTTTCCTTGGGTGCTGGCTTTCCAATGCTGAGCCACGTGTTTGTGGAGTTGTTTTGTTTCCTTGATGTATGGATCTGTGCGTTCTTGTCTACACCAGACTGTGTGTGTTACACATTGCTCTGTTTTCATCTAGGTCTTTTACCCTTGGGGTGATCGAGCTTAGAGTGCTGTGGCTATCCTGTTTGGGCCTTTGTCAAGTTTGCACAAAGGTCCAATAGGAACGGTTCCACAACTGATACGAAAGAAAACAACAACAAAAGGAAAAATATTGTCAATCCATATGTGGGTGCTATATCTGAACAACTCTGGAGGATTTTCAACAAACACAACATCCCTATTCATTTCAAACCCAGCAAGGCAGACACTGGAAAGTTTTCATTAAACATTAGAAGGTACCAGCCCTTTGGGCTCTGTACCATTACACAGTGTTGTGTTTGTAGTCTAAATATCTACCTTGCATAACAAATAGAATGGTTGTCAGCGAAAGTGCGTCAGGATTATTGGGTTTCATTGACACATGCGTAGCATGGTACCTAGTCAGGTCAGGTTTGGCCTGTATGCATTATCGTACTGTTCAGACATGTGGTATAAGAAGGACGTTCAGTGTAAAAGCACAGTCTGTTCCAAAGAAAACTTCACAAACTACAAGTACCTTGATAAAACTAATCATTAAATATAAAACTACAGTGAAACCATGCAGTGTTAGGAGACAATAAATACGAGTACGCAAGGCCATCACGCTGTAGGTTTGCGGTGTGAGGACTGAGCGGTGATACACAGAGACATACGGTAAAAACGAGCACGGAAGTGCGTCACGCCAAAAGTTTGCGGAAACTACATGAAAGTCCAGAGCGGAGGATGCGCATTGCTGAAATAGGAGTTCAAAAGCCTAAAATCGGAGACAGATTCTAAGGTAAAAGAAACGGATTAGAAAATAGGCATAAAATGGAACTGCGATAGAAGGCTAAAATCCACGTGGATAGCGGTGAAACGCGAGTTTAATGCTTTATAGATTAAAACCTTCATGGTCAGTTAGGAGAAACCCCGTAAGAAATCTGGATTGTCTGAGCATGTTATGGTTTTAGGGAGAATTAGGTCTATATTAACGGGAAAACAGTTTACACCAATTTGTAATGCATGTGTAAAATATTACACCTTCTCTACGTTTTTGTTAACGTAAAGCGTAAATGGAGTTTAAAATAGTTGTATAAATTGGACACTTCGATCTAATCGCTAAATCAGATCGTAAAAATACTTAGTAACTAACAAATGATATTTAAACCGAATCTGTCATGTTTGTTTTGCGTCACTGATTTGTATTTTCCGGATTATCTTTTTCAAAATAAAAGTCCTCACAGTGCCTGCATTAGTGAGAATGATATACAAACCGTAATAACACATTAAACTGCTGAATGATGTCTTCTGTGTTATTTAAAAAATGTACGTGGTTGCATCGAAAACTCATTAAATGGTTTTTTTTCTCACTGTGGGGTGGACTTTAAATGAGGCACTCGCATGCATTTAAATCGAAACATCGAGGCTTGTTGCTTGTGTTTTAATAATAATACGTAACCGAGGAGTGTCCTGAGAGTACAACTTTTGAGCAGCAGTCAGATAATTAGGCTTGCAAGAGTGGAGCAGAGATGGCGTGGTGGTTAGCACCGTCGCCTCGCACCTCCTGGCCTGGGGTTTGATTCCCGCCTTGGCTCTGTGTGCGTTTGCATGTTCTCCCTGTGCTTGGTTGATTTTCTCTGGGTTCTCCAGTTTCCTCCCGGAGTCCAAAAACATGCAGGTTAGATGTATGTGTGTGCGCCCTGTGGTGGGTTGGCGCCCTGCCCTGGGTGTCCTGCGCCCTATGTGTTCTGGGATGGGCTCCAGGAGTCCCTGTGACCCGCACCAGGAATAAGTGGTATAGAAGACGACTGACTGACTGACTGACTGACTGACAGTGGAGCAGAAATCCCATGCCCGCTTTGGGTAATTACATGGTATGAGTTCTTGGCACCTTTCATACAACCCTCATAACACACTATAAACTTGTTAACTGTTACCGTAATATACTGAGAGATATAAATTGTAAATGTAACATCTGTAGTTATAGAGGCCAGTTGTGTGGCAAGATGAAAATTTTCTGAAAGATTAACTTTTCTGTTTGTGGTTGTTTCAGTGATGCTGCCGGTGCTCCCTGCAGCCGTGCTGGAGGAAGTGCTCTGTAACGTCCCAGCACATGATGTTGTTTGCGTCTGCCGACTCGTGTGTCAAGACTGGAAGGATGTAGTGGACAGCCCCGCCTACTGGAAAAAGAGGTGTCGACGGGAAGGTCTCAAGCCGAGAGTTCGAATCAGATCAGCTGAGTTCTGGCTCCCCTTTTACTTCTTAAGTAAGAAGAGACGGAATCTGATAAAGAACCCCAGAGCTGAAGGTGAGAACGGGGTTAGAGGGAAGGAAGGGTACTAACGGGGAAAGATGGAAATGGAAAGAAAGGGCAACAATGAGAAAGACTGGGAAGAGAGAAAGAAGGGCACTAACGAGAAAGAAGGACAATAATGGGAAAAGAGAAGTGCAATGACAGAGACAGACTGCAATCAGCTATGCAGGAATATTTGGAGATGCAAATGGATTATCCCTCACATAGAAAGGATGCAAGAAGAGGTCAGGCAACAATTCAGGGTATCTTAATGAGGGTACTGTGTCTTTAACCACTGTATATGTTGCCTAAAATAGGTGTTTTGAATATAGATATAAAAGTAGACAGTCCCTCAGTTCTATGTACACTGTTAGTTTTTATTTAAATCCCAATTTGTGTCATGTTTTGTTTAGAGAATTTCCATGGATGGAAGATTGTGCAAAATGGCGGTGACAGGTGGAAAATCGAAGATTTACAGTTACCTCATCCAAATGAAGGAGTCAAAAAATACTTTGTTACCTCTTACAAGTAAGTAATGACTTCCATCAAAAACTTTTTTTTTTTTCTGTCATTTATCTCAAACCACTTCTGAAAGACAAGGTTGTAGGGACCACTAAGCCACGTGAGGAATGGTAATCAGCGAAAGGGATGTTAGCATAGCACACACATACATGGACACACACATGCAATACACATATCAAGCCACAGGATATGCTTGTTGAATTATTGTGAAAATGCTTGCATGGTACTTATTTCAGAGGTATGATCAAATAATAGCAGACTTTAGAGGTGCTGTTTAGTATGGTTTGTATGCATTATAGCTACTCTGGCTAAAGGCGTCTCAGTGGCTCACTGGTTAGCGACGCTGTAAGTCTGAGGTTGTGGGTTTGACCTCCAGCTGCTGGAACTGCACGAGACGGTTTGTGTCCGCTGCCCGTCCCAAGCCTTGGCAATAACGGCAGGGTGTACTGGGAAGGGCATCAGGTGTGAAAACCTGTGCCAAGTTGACATGCAGAATGTTAACCAGATGCCAGTCAGTGTGCTGTGGTGACCCCATTCAAAAGTTGACGTATGCTTTATGACTAATGTTAATTATCTTGTTTTGGCGATTTAGCTCCTGTATGAAAATGCAGCTGATAGACCTGGTCAAAGAGGGTTATGGGCCTTTCATGGATAAGTTCCAGCCGAGCATCGTCGTATCTGACTGGTGAATGCATTCGCCGCCTTTCTCGTTGTTTTGGTCCTCCACTTGTGGGTCGACACCAACCTTCCTGTGTGTTTGTTTGGCCTAGGTATTCTCCACGCTGGGACTGCGGAAGTGAGTATCGCATCCGCGTGGAACTGCTCAGCAAAGATAAGGAAGTTATTCAGAAATTCTGCCCAGATTCAGTCATTTTTGAACAGTGGAATGATATGCAGTGGCAACAGGTGAAAAATCAGATCATAACCTTTTTAAAAGAGATTCCAGTCTGATCAGTTAATTGATCAAAGCTGGCAGTTTGCTTGTGTGTTGTGAAATATCAATATTGTTGGGTGTCGGTTTTACAATAGTTACAACTAGTAACAAGTGTGAAATGGTCACTGCTAATTGACGTCACCACCGTGGCGTGTTTTTCAGATGACCCACGTGTTCTGTGATTACGGTCCTGGTGTCCGGTACATCAGGTTCACTCATGGAGGGAATGATACTCAGTTCTGGGCCGGGTGGTACGGGATCCGAGTCACCAACAGTAGTGTGGAGATCGTTCCAGAAGAAGTCACCCCTCCGGCTCAATGACCAGGACTCAACCCCAACATAAACACCACCTTTTGTTAAATATGTTGTGTATTTCAACCTAACAGAAGCATATGGCCTTTATTAGCAAAATATGGCATAACATATTTATCTGGAAGATGTGTATCCCCTGTTAGAATTACAGAATTGAATATAGTGCAGTGCAATATAATGCGATGCAATACTGTATTCAGTTCAAAAAATTTTGTAAAATATACCAAACAAGGAACATTTAACACAGACCCAGTGAAATTCTTGCATGTAATGTTTGGATCACTCAAAGTTTAGGTTTAGAGTGTGTTTGTTATACCAACAAATGTCTTTAATGGACACTTTATGTTTAAGGAAATGTAACTCTTTCACAGAATTTCTAATAAACTGTATTATACATGTGTACAAATTTAACCTCATAGTCTTAAAAGTAGTGTTTTTCTTAAAAGTTGATTTTTCTTAGCACCTTCCTGAACAGAAAATATATCTTAATTTTATATTTAAGGTTCTTAAATATATCATACAAAAAAAGTACTGATGTGTCTTTATTAAAATATTTAAACACTCAAGGGAAACGCATTCTTTGCTTTATTCTTATAGCCCTCAGATAAATGTACAGTTTAAACATTGTAATCATCTTTACTTTGATGATATTTGTCTCTGCATGAAATTTGGTGCAAAACCACAGTCCTGAGGAGGTCCTGTAATGTGTTATTTCAGTTTTTAGGAATATCCCATAGAATGACCTGGTGGCTTTACCAAGACCATCAGGCTGGGATGCAAACGTCTCCTAGCTCAAATCAATGCCTACGTTCCAGTCCTGTCCTTGAGCAAGAAACTCACATGCTAGCTCCCTGGGTTCTGTGTGTGGCTGTCTGCTACTCCCCCCAGGGAGGTGCATTAAATGCAAATTCTTTGTATGTGACAAACACACTTGGCTGTAAACCTTATTCCCTTTCCATCCTAGCCTCAGCTGTGGTCACTATCATGGCCACAAGAGGGCAGGACTACACCATTGTGAAATTTTACATTGAAAGTTCTTGTATTGATAGTTTTGTTCCAATCTTGTTGGTTTAGCCTTCCCACACATTTGCTGTAGCTTATTACGATAGACACTGCTGGTTCTGCTGTACATGCTCATGTACCACCTGTGTTCTGTACCACCTATGGGCTGTAACCCCCTGTATTCTGTACCCCCTGTGTTCTGTACCACCCATGGGCTGTACCCCCCTGTATTCTGTACCCCCTGTATTCTGTACCACCTGTGGGCTGTACTCCCCTGTGTTCTGTACCACCTGTGGGCTGTACCCCCATGTATTCTGTACCCCCCTGTGTTCTGTACCACCTGTGGGCTGTACCCCCCTGTGTTCTGTACCACCTGTGGGCTGTACTCCCTGTGTTCTGTACCCCCAGTGCTCTGTACCCCCAGTTCTCTGTACCCGCTGTGTTCTGTCCCTGCCAATGTTACTCTTTACTTGTGTTTGCCTTTTGCTTTTACTCTGATAACTGTAATTCTTTTCAAGATACTGTAACTAATTTCCAGTAACTGTAAAGAACCTTGCTGCAGCTCCGTTGCAAAAGGTGCATTAAAATAACTGAATTATATAACAAACTATATACCTCCATGGCTGTACATTTTTTCTAGTTCAGTAAGGGCCTCAAAGTTTAACAGCTGTTGATTTATGTCAGTGTAGTGCTATTGTAAAAAATTAGAAGGAAAAGATTGTGAGCACATCTGGAGCTCCAGGTGTGAGCAAGATGACAACAGAAAGTGAACGAGTGTGCCAGGCTGTGCACAGCCCCACGGAGTTAGGAAACCGAGCTAAAGCTTTGTGGAACAAGAACTTTAGTGTTTGGAAAACACAGACTGAAGCTTCAGAAAGACGTGTGTGTGTGTGTGTGTGTGTGTGTGTACATGCACATGCCACACACATGTGCATGCGTGGCTGAGGCCTGAGACCAGTGCCAGTGTAAAGCCAGTCCTCACCAAGCCACCCTCCACCTCTGCTTTCAGCACTTTGTCATGTGTTTTCAGTTTGTACCTCTGCCTTTTTCTGCCCACTGCCAAAACCCAAAGCTTCATTAAGAGAATATTAACGTTGAACCCTTCAGACCAAAAATATCTCCACATTTCTGTGGGCCAAAGCAAACATGCTGTGAATGTCTTTGCCTGGAAAGGCCCCACTAGAGAGGTGCATTGTGGGAGCATAAACATTTACGTGCTACTCGTAGGGGCAGAAAAAGCCTCACAGGCTAGTACAACACACTAGACACCAGTTATCAGCAGTAAAGGCAAAAGGGAGATATGGCTCTGAGAAAGGTAATCCGAGCCTTCTACAGCCCCACACACACACACACACACACACTCACTCTGACACAATGTCTGTTCTAAGCAAAACTAAAGATTGCCACAACTGATCACTTCCTGCACTGTTTTGGTACCATGATATGTGGTCATGATAAACAAAGAAAAAACCCAAAATAAATTCTTTAAACAAACTTTTTGCCAGTACTGTAAATACTACCTCTTTTAGAAATCTGCTCTTAGTTTTTAAATAAACCGTATAATACTGGTTCATTGTATTAAAATTATTTACAAATATTGTTATTGAAGAGTTTGACAGTCCCCAGCTCTTAGCTCAGTAAACCCCTACACCTGCTCCACACATTTCCCAGTGATGTTTTCACAAGACCCACACCAGCGTCTCAGTGCACTTCAGTCACATACTAGATGATTAAGACCTCATTACCCATAAACCTTTGTAAAAGATGTTCTTTAATGACTCAGTTGTATGTATATATATATATATATATATATACTGGTACACTGCCTGGCTAGTCTTTCTTACAATGAAACACACATTCTTAGAAATGGCCCATTATCTTTACCACCAAGGAAGCAACACCAGCAGAGGTGACAGGTCAAACAGAAATAGGACAATTTTAAACCTGCACCAAGTGGACATGCTCCTGTGATGGATGTAGGGGCACCAGGCAGGAAAGAGCAGCCCTGGCCAGGGGAATTGGAGAGAATCACGAGGCATTAGGGGGTTTTTAAGGTGTGGGAAGAGATTGCCATGTCCAAGTTATTCAGCAAAATGCCTGAGATGTATTTACTTCAGAAAAAACACATATTGCATAATTAATCTGTCAGTATGAAAGGGACAGCGTGATTGACATCCATTTACATTTATTCATTTGAAAGAGAGACTTTTACTTTAGCCAAAGCTCGTCTATGAATCTGTTTGAATTATGAGTATTTTGGAGTTTTAAATTCAGATGCTAGTCTTACTAAATAGCATATAAGTTCATATAGCATTAAAGAAAGTGCTAAAACCAACAAAAGCAGCTGCCCAGAAACTTAAATTTACAAGCAATTTAAGTGTAAGTTAATTAAACAGAAAATATAGTGGTAATGGCTTACCAAGGTGAATAAAATTAGATCAGAGAGTGGGTTAGCGCCGTGATGGAGCAGTTTGGCAACAGCATCGGTGAAGGGTCGGTGCTCAGCAGAGGACAGCCCTTCACCTGGAGAGCTCGAGCAAAAATCCAGCTGTATAAACCAGCTGTGCAGATTTGTGACTATCGGGGGAGAAAGGTGTTAACCACCCTAATGAATGGCCCCGGAATGATTAGTGAGCATCTGCACAGCTCATTAATCGCCTGTTTTCAATAATTGTTTTTCACAGAACCCATAAAACATGAACACGTGGAACTAAAGTTTCTATTTTCAACGTGTTGATTTAAGATGTTTTTACCTGGAGCAGAACCCCATGTTTAAGAATGACATAAAATTTCCACAGCTAAGCAAAGGTCAGTGACAGCCAACTGGCCATAGCTGGGCCAGACACGGGATATGATGGAAGAGTGGTGTTGACGTCGGTGGACCTGCTGGTAGACCGAGCAGGCTGCGTTGCAGGATGCTTTGAATACTGGGGGCCACCCTACAGTAATGTCTCTGTTTGACTTGGTGTTAAACGTAGGTGGCCAGCAGTGTGACTGCTGACATGCCACTCTTATTCTGTCCTCTGGGGCAGAGATGTTGCACTCAGTCAACACCTTGACTTCTGGATACCTTAAATAAGGCACTGTGACAGCTTTCTTTTCACTTTTTAGAACTAAAATTGTCATGCTCGGAGGCTTGTCATTGTAATTTATAAAATGAAACTGTGTGTGATTCAGTCTCAGTAGCATAATATACAATTTTGCTATGCATGTCTATTACAAGTCTACTATAGAATTCAGCAAATCATCTTTTGGTGCGTTACTAGCTCATCCACATACAGTAATGAGCGTAAAGTAGAGCTCAAGCCCCAGCATGTATCTTGGTGTGGTCCTGTACAGTGTGTATGTGCAGGATAAATAACAATGTGGACAGCATAGGTGCTTCACTGATTAATATTTCTAAAACCATAAATATTCTTACAACAAAACAGCTAAACCAACCTTTACCAAAAATTCCCCCTCCGTGTCTTCAACTGTAAACCTGAAGGGAGTCAGTGCAGTAATTTCAACAAATTTTAATGAATGCTTTTGTCATAAACCCAAGTAAAATAAGGTTTTACCAAAATGTCTGTCTTTATGTAACAAACATGCAGATACAAAAACACAAAAGAGATGAACATTCTTACATGTCTTTAGAGGCAGTTATTGGTGCTTGGGTTTCATTGCCCTGGAATCTCTCATGCTGGAAACCAGATGGCAGAATTACAATATGGGGAAACAGCACAGAGTGATGCAGTGAACACCACCCCTGAGGGCAGCACGAGAGCAGCCCCTCCAGCCCCCTCTGTGTAAACTGGCCGCCTGCCACCCCACGCTAAACGCCTGAATGTAAAAATGGCAAAGATCAGCTGCAAAAACAGCCAGGTTTGTGTGCGCTGAGTTAATGCAGAGTGAAGACGGAATGCAGCACACGGCCCCACCGGGACACCTGAATGCAGCACACGGCCCCACCGGGACACCTGAATGCAGCACACGGCCCCACCGGGATACCTGAATGCAGCACACGGCCCCACCGGGATACCTGAATGCAGCACACGGCCCCACCGGGATACCTGAATGCAGCACACGGCCCCACCGGGATACCTCAATGCAGCACACGGCCCCACCGGGATACCTGAATGCAGCACACGGCCCCACTGGGATACCTGAATGCAGCACACGGCCCCACTGGGATACCTGCGTTTTCACCCAGGGCTGCAGCTGAACTTCAGTTTCGGACAAACAGAGACTCTTTTTTTACTGTAAAGCTTTTTTAAGCGCAAGAGCTTTGTTAAACCTGTGCAATCTGTTCTAGTGGAAATAACCTCTTTTTACTCTTTTTCAGTTTGAAAAGGAAAATGTAAAATAATATTATTGTAGTCATTTCAAAAATAAAATAAACATTTAGTCGGGGTGACCATTTGTCACTTGAAAGATGTGATTAACGCCCAGGCATCACGCCGAGGCTCTGCCTCCCGTCTCCGGACGCAGGAGCTGCCAAGTGTGCCTTCGAGCCAGAGTCACGCCAGGAGCGTCTCACCATAACCTGGTGATCTACAGCAGGATGGACGTGCCGATCAGCCTCCTGTCAGCAGTACATTTCCATGGTGATTTACTGTCCCAGTAGGACGGCGTTGAGAGTGTGTGGAGCAGCTGTGCCGGAGGAGGAGAGGAGGCTCGGCACACATGGGGACAGGGGGCTCGGCGCACGTGGGGACAGGGGGCTCGGCGCACGTGGGGACAGGGGGCTCGGCGCACGTGGGGACAGGGGGCTCGGCACACGTGGGGACAGGGGGCTCGGCACACGTGGGGACAGGGGGCTCGGCGCACGTGGTGCACACAGTGCCCCGTCCAGCCCCGCGGTCCTGGCCCAATTAAACAACCCAGTTTTTATTTCAATAAATCAGTCAAATTTGCTCAGAAAAAAAGCAGCGTAATATTAGTTTCCGTTCTCTGAACACGCGTGTACCATCACACCGGGGTGTGTTCGCACAAGATTTTATTGAAGCCATAACAAAAACCCAACAAGGACGCAAATGCAAGAAGAGAAATGGGGAATGAGCAGGTTAGAGAGTTGACAGGGCACCGGAGGCTCGTTTTAAAGGCTTCCTGCAAACGCAAAAGACGGGAAACCTTCGTGTGCATTTTTATATGAAGATTATAGGATTGTAAAGAAAGGTCTTACTGAGAAGTGGCCTGGTGGCTCAATGGGTAGAACATCAGGCTGGGATGCACGTGCCTCCTGCTTCACATCACCGCTGTATTCCATCCAATATGTCAGCCAACCTTGGACTGCTCTCAATGTGGAGGTGTCACCTAAACTAAAGCAGGGATGAGGGTCAGGGCCATTCCTGAGGTGGGCACTTCAGGGTCCACCACTTCACAGGGCCCTTGACTACATAAAAACAATGAAATACGATGAAACGCTAAACTAGCATAATTCAACTTTTAACAGTGGAAACGACACCCTGACCATTATCTTGATTATCAAATAACTAATGATGTACGACTAACAGTGCACCCCTGCCCTGCCACAGAATGGATTCTTCTGTGATACATCAGTCACAATAAAACTGAAAATTAGGGTAACTAGTAAAAAAATGCATTATTAATTTGTAACATAGACTATTTGTAACATAATTGTTGGAGGGGTTTGAACAAGGCAGTTTGTCAGGGGCTCAAGGTAACATTTTGTCAGGGGATTCAGAATTTCAAGTTACGCCTGTGATGAGGATGTCCACACAAAGACAGAAAAACAGTAATTCCACACACACACATAGACCCAAAGGTCAGAGGCACTGTGTGTTTCTCACATCTCTGCTCTTTTTCATGTACTAAATCTTTTTCTTTAACCTCAATAATCTGCCTGCTGTTCATTCTGTATTATCTGCAATTTCCTTCTGCAAAGTGCATTGAGACAACTTGTTAGGAAAGGCGCTATATCAAAATACATTGAAAGCGAAATTAAACGTTTGACACTCTCTCGTTTGCACTACAAGTCAGACATGGCATCTTTCAGTCCTGCAGCGTGAGAACTGCTCCCGGTATGCAGTCGCTCTGCAGGGGCTGCGCTGGTTGCTTGTTTGCAGTTTTAAGATTGTGCAATTTAGGCAGCTTACAGTAATGCAGTGACTCATGGCTGCAGTTTGATAAACACCCTTTATGCTTCTGGATATAGCCAGACAGATGCAGCTCTCCAGGCACCAGGCCATGAGGGGTGGAGGCACATGAAGCCGAAGTCTCCCTGTAGAGGGTGCTGTTGCCTCAGAGGCAGCTGCTTCCAGCCTGTTCCTGGACACCGAGCAACACGTATAGCTGAAACTGTTGAAGCTACACGTGAGCAGCCATAGACACCACTGTGTGCGGCCATACACACCACTGAGCTCTTCCTGCAGGACCACCCTGTTGCATCCAATGGGCTTTGGGACACTCTGCCAGCACGGGCTTTGGCAACAATCATCGTCAACCTTCTTCTTCCTCCTTCGGCTGCTCCCTCTAGGGGTCGCCACAGCGGATCATCATTTTTCATACCAAATGTCAACCAAAAAAAACAATTGATAGAACATGATTTTTAATCCTAAATAAACTAATTATGTATTAATTACCACTGTATTATTTATGTAAAAGCTTTTGCACTTCATCTACAGGATGACCTGGGCTCATTTAATAGGACAGACACTTTCTGCCAACTGTAAGCTCAACTACTTTATCAGTAAAGTGTGAAACTGTTCAGTAGTGCCTGCACATGGAGTACATGTTCCCAGTGTAAATAAACAGGTAGCAGCAGCAAAGATAAGCATGAGGAGCCAAAGGCAGAGAGACACTCTACAAGAGCATAATTAGCACACTTTGGGACCGATGACATAACTGTACCTGGTCTTGTTTTCCATAACATTTATAACTTTTACTGCAGTCATTTGAATATTAAAACTGTTCAAAGTTACCTTTAATATCAGGTTCCATTTGCATGCTGTGTACCAGAGAAAAGGAGAACTTACAGCATATACAGAATCAGAAGGTAAATGTGTTTACCTCACAGCTCCAGGTCTGTATGAGCAGGTAACACTGTAGCCTCACAGCTCCAGGTCTGTATGAGCAGGTAACACTGTAGCCTCACAGCTCCAGGTCTCTATGAGCAGGTAACACTGTAGCCTCACAGCTCCAGGTCTGTATGAGCAGGTAACACTGTAGCCTCACAGCTCCAGGTCTGTATGAGTAGGTGGGCAGGACATGACTGGGATGGGCAGGATGTTCCTGGGATGGGCAGGATGGTTCTGGGATGGGCAGGATGTTCCTGGGATGGGCAGGATGTGCCTGGGATGGGCAGGATGGTCCTGGGATGGGCCGGATGTTCCTGGTGACCATAACAAAGTTAAGATACCTTTTTTCTTCTTTGAATACATCAAGCAGGTAATTGGTCTAATGCATATATAACAGCCACATGCACATCTCGATCAAGTTAAAGCTGCATTCTGACACATTACCTTGTTCCTCCCTGTTCTCCTGTCCTGCTGACTCTAGGTCTGAATTTGAGTTTCAGTTGAATTGATTCACTTTCGGTCAGTAACATGAAATACGATAATGCTGTATTAATCCTTCACACAGTGCAACAGGAGAGATGGAGCTGACTAGTGATGTCTGGTCTCATGCGTGGGGTGGGACTTGTTCTCCACCAGAACCAGGTCTAAGGAGCTTCCCAGCACAGAGGTGGCCCCCATAATGAACTTGTCAAGTCTCTTCCTGTCCACAGCCAAGATGCTGCTGCCTGCTCACCCAGACCACTCTATAAAAGATGGCTGATGCCATCACCATGTCAAGAAAAGTCCTTAACAGCAGCCACTTAATTCCAAACGTCCAAAACTGCACAAGCAAATGTATAGTCAATTCAGCATCATTCTATGCTACAAAAACAAGACGTGTTTAGTTTAGTTTGGGATTAAGTTGTTTCTGAAGAACATGTAGATGGTTCTACAAGACAGCTGAAGCTAATAAAGGATTATGACAGATTTATTGAAAATTATCTGTTTTAACAGGCCCTTAAAAAAACAACCTCAAAACAAAGTTTATCATTTATTATGAACACAATATTTATGTGTTGTCAATTCATGAATGTTGCACTGCCATATATTTTGAATGCATGTTTTAACAGCTGTATTACATTTCACAAAAATGTCAAAAATACCAATATAACCACTCAATGGTAATGTGTCATTTGCATCTGTGATTGGGCCATTGTCTGTGCCCACATGTCTCCAAAGGGTTTATATTTCATTCTCTAAGTTAATAAGGCACAGCCTTGATTTACTGCGTTCCCTTCATTAGTCCAAGTGAAAGAGTGCAGGTCTGTGTTGTGTCCTGTATGTGTTACAGATCTGAGGTCAGTGGGTTCTGTGAGTTAGAGCCAAAGCTGGTGTTGTGTCCTGTATGTGTTACAGATCTCAGGTCAGTGGGT
>JABJVR010036433.1:168-33153 GCA_025773905.1 Chitala chitala
AGTCAGACAGGGAATGTTCAGTCATGTAGTCAGTGCTGTCACCTTTATCCTGTGTCACAGGAGTCAGACAGGGAATGTTCAGTCATGTAGTCAGTGCTGTCACCTTTATCCTGTGTCACAGGAGTCAGACAGGGAATGCTCAGTCATGTAGTCAGTGCTGTCACCTTTATCCTGTGTCACAGGAGTCAGACAGGGAATGTTCAGTCATGTAGTCAGTGCTGTCACCTTTATCCTGTGTCACAGGAGTCAGACAGGGAATGCTCAGTCATGTAGTCAGTGCTGTCACCTTTATCCTGTGTCACAGGAGTCAGACAAGCAATGTTCAAAATGAACAAATTATATATCTCAAACTGTATTTCTGCTATGTAATACTCACCAGTGGTAAAGGCTGACAGGTCATTATGTTCAGCTGAGCAGTGGTCAAAGCTAACAGGCTGCTATGTTAAACTGAACAGTGTGTGTTTGTGTGTGTGTGCACGTTTGTGTCCACAGCTCGGAGCAGAAGACCTTCCTGTCCCTGCTGTCAGCTGCATCCCTGATGGCGGTGTTTGCTTTGGTCCAGCGCCGCTGTTCTCTGGTGTCCAAGATTGCCCTGGCCCTCGGCCTGTTGGGAGTGTACAGTTACCGGGCTGCCGTGGGCAACGTGCAGTTCCCATGGCAACAGGATGGCCATGACCTCTCCAAGTGAGTGCAGCCGTACCTTTCTGTGTGTGGCATTCCTTTTTTTAGCCGTTTTTTTAACCAGTCCTGTATCAAGTGAAGTTTTTTTAAGTCACCGAATGTAAGTTGCTCCCTCTGAAGGTTTTTGTATTTAGTTATAAAGGTTAAAACGGTGCACGTACTCACACAAACACACAGCGCACCTACATTAGCACGGTGCATGAAAAAGGCGAGCGTCTGAACACGAAGACGTGTCGGCTAAAGATGCGGTTCTCAATTTTTCCATGTACTCAGTCCCATAATGCAGCAGTCGCTACATAATCCATCTTTTTGTGGAAAGCTGCTTCTGAAAGTAGATTTAACGAGGATCATCGAAAAGTGAAGATAAAGGTTAAAGTTTACGCCCCCCTTTATGAAAGATAGTTTTGATCAGTGTGAAAGTGGAACAATGTAACATTGGAACCTGCTGTCATTTTTCTTACTACGGTACTTCCTAAAGAGGAGAAGGGAAAGCCTAAATCAGCCATGTCCCACGTCGGAGTCGGGCGCAGAGCAGACTCACAGCACTGTCTGCCTTGAACCCGAGTCAGGCTTTTGTCGCTTACGCACGTCCTGCGGGTGCCTCTTCCTCATCCACCTCAGAGCCGTTTGAAGGCAGCTTTAACTTTGCTCGGGTGAAGATGTCACACGGAACGCTAGAACCGCCTGTGCGATCGATAACACCGGCACCTGGCGGAGACAACGAGCAGACGCTAATCGATGGGAAAATTTAATTGTCTCGGGGGGGGGGGTTGGAAATCATTGACGGTTTTAAGCCATACCTTGTGAAGAAGGTAGACGTCTAATTTAACGCTCATCGAATGAACGAAAATGAAAAGCTGAGTCCTCCTCTAGTTTTTTAAACGTTCCTTAAACATGTCTTCACACACCTCTGGTTGCTATGCACCACACTGGTATTTAAGCCGTGATATTTACAGCTATTTTGTGTCCTGTTGCCTTTGTACTCCCCGCCCAGGGTGTCCCCTGCCCTCTTCCCTGTGCATTCTGGGATGCGTTCCAGGCCTCCCGCAACCCTGAGTTGGATAAGGCAGTACAGCAATGTCCAGTGCATGTATTTGTACTTATTTTTTTTAACTTGCATTCCTGCCATCTCAATTTACATTTAGACAGTGCTTTAAAAATCCTTAACTGAGTTGTATTTAACGACACTGTCTGTAATATTTCCTTCGCCCTCAAAAAATGTTTACACTGGCTCATAGATAGTCCTTTTCACCTGGGGCCGCGGACAGCATAAGGTACGACTTCATGTCACACGCAGCAGTTACTTTATGTTTTAAAAAAAAAATTAGTTATTGTTTGACAACTTTGTCCACACTGTAATCAAAAGCTGATTTGATGCAGCTGTGTAGAAGAGAACTGAAATGATAGGCTTAATTAACTCGACCGTGGTTTCTGTTGATATCTTATTTACTCATATTTATTCATGTAGGCCCTCATTAAGATGAAGAGAAATTCCCAGAACCATCGCAGGTGCAGGTGTGCAGAACAGAGGGTCACATGAAGCATGCTGGAATCTGATGTAATGATCAAACTTCTCAGTAGGACAGTTAGAGAGGAACCTGTTCTTTCTGATCACATCGCCTGCTGTGTGAAATCTCTCATCAGCTGGCCCAAGCCATAATCACCCAAAAAAAAAGAGTAAATGGCAGTGTATAGTTTGTGTGTTGGTTTTAACATTTTACTTTTAATTAAATAAATTGTGTTTGTGCATGTGTGTATGTGAGAGAGACTTTTTGTAGATGTTTCTGTGGGCATGTGTCTCTGAATGTCTGGGTGAGTCACTGTGTGTGTGTGTGTGAGAGAAACATCTCACTTACACTTTCCACACCATATGTTCATTGTCTACTCATCTCTGTGCAAAAGGCGCGGCCATTTAAAGCAATCTCAGTTTCCTTGGCTTCAAACCGTCACTCAGGCAGGGAACCCACATTGCTCCTGGCACAAGGCCAGCTGGGCAGTGCCATCCGGTAGGCTGCCAGCCCGGGCTCCAATCACCGGACATCTGGTGGCACTGTGTCAGCACAGGGGGCATAAACAGGGCACATGGCAGCTATTTACAGACTGTTTTAGCATTAAACACCAATGGCTCTCACACTGCCACTGTCCTCCTCTGCGTCAGAATGAGACGTCACGTCCGGAGAAGGCTCAGCATCCCCGTTAGCTCCAGGCTGTGATTGGTGAACTGGCCGGTTCCATACATTCACTGTGAGTGCATCACTGTCATCTCACACTGGGCTCTTGTGTATATGGACAGTGCCAGTAAAAACCTGTGGCTGGTCAGGTGATGATGTCTATTACCTGTAGCTTGTCTGCTGGTGAGCGTTAGCATGCTGTCGAGTGCGTGGGAGTGATTGCTATGCGGTGTCAATAACGTGTTGATGTTTGTGCATTAAGTGCTAAACCGCTGTCTGTCCTCAGACTTACAGTTACCTCCATCTTCCCATCTACTGTTCTACCCCACTAAGGGTTTGGGTCGTTTTAAATATGGTTGTTCAGTGCTCGGTACAGCTTGGCTTATGATGGCTTAGGTTTTTAATAGCATGGACACAGAACTCCTCAACATTTTAGTAACATGGTAAAAATGTGTTCCAGACCTGTTTTCTTTGACACTTCTGTGACTGCTATCGTACCCGTAACATTCAAATCCATTTCACTTTTGAGAGCTTTGTGCCAGCGGGCTGCGCCCAAGGTGCATGTGGTTATCCTGGGACCTTTCTCGTCAGGGTATAACATGCTGTCGCGGAGTCCGGTCACCATGGTTACATTCCAGCGAGCAGCATTCAGCTTCCCTGTACTGCGGCGATGCTGGAGGCCTTGCACCAGGCACACTACTCGATGAACATGCTCCTTCTAAATATACTCAGCTTGTCAACAGGAAACCTTGCCCCGGGTGCGTCAGCGGTCTTTGTACCATTCGGGTCCAGTCTGCACATGAAGGAGGTTAGCCTTCGTTGACCTCCAGTGATAGCAGAGTCATTATCTCTGTCTCTGTATCAGTTCCAGTTTCAGCTCCTGACCCTTCACAGCTGAGTACAGTACCCAAGCTAGCAATCCTTAGCTTGGACCAGCCAGGGTTCCCTGGCTGCATGTTTTCAACCCCCCAGAGCACTTAAGTACTCGATCAAAATAGCTACTTGCACGAACAGAACAATCGCTGTCTCTCTCAGCACGGAGGTTTGCAGGAAGCCGAAACCCCTAACGCAGCTCTTCAGAACCGTAGTTTAGCCGCGCTGGGCATTGACCTGGTCCGTGTTCCTCATCGCTGTCCTGTAGAAGGTCAATGGGGTAGTTACCTTAATTAGCATCGTTATGCTATTGATGTATGCTAGAAATTCAGTGTGTATTTTCATGTCATGTTTCTCGGCATGTTTAGCTTTGCAGGATGGGATGTTTGTTTTCGGAATGTGATGTTTGTTTTCGTGCTTGCCCCTCACATGTGAATTGTTGATGTCCAATAAGTTTGATCTAAGAATGGTGAACGGTTTGGTAATGCATGTGAAAGTTTATATGAACGTAAAAATACTTCCATAGCAGAATAATGTAAACATGTTAGTTATCGTCCCTCTATTTCTCCTGCAGCCATGCTGGGTTCCAACAGCATTATTAGATGAGCTAGGAATTGATGTGAGATAGGTTTATGATGCAATTAACATAAGTATGGAAACATTTTACATTCCCGGCTCCTTCAGGATTGATGGTGTGGTTTTCCTGCCAAAGAGAAGTGTTGTGAAATTTTGTCCCAGAAATAATCTTGTAGTGATAATAATATTGACAGCACATTCAGAATAGTTAATTTCAATTTTTTAATGTATATTTTTTGGCATTCCACTTCAAATTGGGTGTTGTCACAACTTCCTCGCTAAACATTGTCCATCCGCCCTTTCCAAATACAACACAGCCAAAACACTGTGATGAGCTGCAGCTCTAGTATCTACCCCTAAACTCCAGGTCCTTAGCGTCAGTCCTTTCTGAGAAAATTTGAGAAAATGCATGTAATAATAATAATAATAATGACGACGTGTAAAGTGTTCCTCATGCAAGCTCTTCTCATGGAAAAAAATTGTGTGTGCTGGACTTCTCTGGTGATCCAGAAAAGAAGTAATTTTTTCAGGTGCCCCTTCCCAAAAAAATTATGATGGGGTGGCTTTTATCCCTGCCTTGTTCCAAGACTTGACTGCGTAAGCGACTTTACCGTGTTTGCACATCAATCTTTCACACGGATTGTCATGTAAGATTGATGTTGAGCATTTTGGTATACGTTTCTATATGACATGAACTTCTCTGAATAATGGATCTCTATCAAGGTGTTTGACCCCCCCCCCCTTTTTTTTTTCTTCCTCCAAGGGGCACCGTGGAGGCACGATTTGTCTATGTCTTTGTGCTGGGCATCCTGTTCACGGGCACCAAGGACCTGCTGAGGTCACAGGTGCTCACAGAACACATGCGGTTAAAGAGCAGGGGCCTCTGGGAGGTGTACAGCGGGGTGGTGCTGTTGACCGCCCTTCTCCTGCGTCCCCATAACCTGCCGGTCCTCGCCTGCGCTCTGCTGATTCAGACGGCCATGGCCCAATTCATCTGGAAGGACCTTCAGTACGATGCGGCGCAAGTCACCATCATGCACTACTGGTTTGGTCAGGCCTTCTTTTACTTCCAGGTACGGTCCCAGAGGTTCAACACTGGTGTTCAGTGTTGTTTGTACTATCTGTCTCGCTCCCTTGCATACCCAGACCCCGATCACGCCGTTGTCTGCCAGGGCCAAAAGGATTAATTGTGCGGCACTCGGCAGGTGGTGTCAGTTTGCACTTGTAATTATATATGAGGTGTCTGAGACGTTTACAGCTTTGCGCTGTGTCGTCCAGGTCAGTAACTTGTTAGTGAATTAGCATTTCGTCCATTAATTGATGAGGCAGTGTGAAACGTTAGGCGTTTAGGAATTTTCAAGGCTCCTCTTAAGATGATGTTTGAGCATCAAGTGCTTCAAGATGATGGATTGTCCTCCCCCACATCATAAGACGTGGTTGACCCTTCACTCTGCGGGTGTTATTTGCTTTTATTTTTTATTTTTTGAAAGGATATTAATATCAAATTGCCGGACTATTACTGCATTAAGTGCCCAAGCATGAAATTACAGGCAAACTGAACAAAGCACTGAATTGGCCACAATTTCCAAGTCATTTTGAGCTGCACCAAATTGCTTCATTGCCTTCCTGGCTCCCCCTTAATCATCCTACCACCCCATTCCACTAAATCTAGACTTGGGTGAAAGCAGGAAATGTATTATCAAGGCATGGGGGAGGTGGTTATAACTGTTCGCAGGGTCGACTACGTGCATGTGCTGTCGTGATTTGGAGCGTTCTTTGCAAGTCTTTGAACACCCATGTGCTCAAAGTGGCCCCGCAAAAGAGCCGTTTTAATCACCTTCTTCTTTAGACCTAATATAGCTTTGTTACTGAATGCATGCTGGTCCAAGGTTTTTCTTGGGAAGCAGGAAGT
The DNA here is from genome assembly GCA_025773905.1 of Chitala chitala. NCBI lineage: Eukaryota > Metazoa > Chordata > Actinopteri > Osteoglossiformes > Notopteridae > Chitala > Chitala chitala. The sequence goes on from JABJVR010036433.1 coordinate 6,382, forward strand.
CCAACGGGCCCCACAAAGTGCAGGCAAGAGGAACAAAGCCCCTGATCTCCTCATAGTGGGCCACGGTTCTGTACGGATTAGCCACGGCTGAGCTCCACATGTAGTGGGAAAGCTGGCACAAACAGCGGCTGAAAGCATTCACAGCAGACCTCATGTTATGAATTTCCGGTTGCATCTTTGTTCCACCCTCAGCTGCCAAATTTCTGTCACAGTTTTTCTAGGTAGCGGAGTACAGCATTTTTAATAATTGGTGATTAGTGAGCAAACAAACATTTCAAATTCACTAAGGAATTCAGCATTTTATTTTTTTTTTATATTCCCTCATTTTTGGAAATGACCTTGTTTTAGGTGCTACCTGGCTGTCTGTTTATGCAAAGTCACCCTTTGCAAATAAAGTAAATTGATGAGTTTTGAAGTCCATCGACCCTTTGTGCAGTTTACAGTTTTGTAATTAGGCCTGATGCACACTATAATTAAGCCTTTCCTACCTCTTTCACTGAAAGCATATCCAATTAAGCGACGTGTTTGTAGACTGCCAAGTTTGATTTGCATCAGTGCCTGTTCACAATGTTAGCATTTTCAACCAAGGACACCTCCTCCAATCCACTTTTTTTTTAACACATCAACTGGGATGGAACTAAGTCTTTGATCTTGACATACAGTACTTGCTGTGTTGCATTAATGTCACAGCACTTTCCATATAGATTTGAAGGTTCGAAATGACCATCCAAAGATAAGTGGTGCATCCCACTGCTTTCACTGTCCAACATGTTCCATACGTGTTGCTGAAAACAATACACATGGAGTTACGATGGTTCGACTTAACGATTTTTCGATCTTATGATGACAATAGGAATACGACAAAATAGTAAAAATATTTTCAGTTTTGCACGGCAGGCAAACATAGCAATGTATGATACGTTGGGATCTCCCGCCTTGTGAGACGCCTCACTCTCGCCAGCGATCGACAGAGTTCAGTTATCTCGGTGTTAGAGCATGTATTTTTTCTGTTTTTAGTGTTTTGGCCATGTCTCGATGTACGATATTTTTAAGTTACAATGGGGTCATCGAAACGCATCTCCATCGTAAGTCGGGGACTACCTATATCCAGATTTATGAAGATGTAGGTCTCTTTGGCGAATCGTCAGCTGGAATTTTTATGTTGGTGCAAGCACCTCTCGGGTCTGTCCTGCTGTTAATTAATTTAGTTACAGTTCATTAATTATGTCCTTTCTGCTGCATGGCCATGCAGTATAGAGACTGAGCTTTTGGTTGTTTACTGTGGTCAAGGTACCTCAACTCTTCTTTTACAGGGAAATTCCAACAACATTGGCACTGTGGACATCTCAGCAGGCTTCGTGGGTTTGGAGACCTATGTGGAGGTACCGGCCATTCTTCTCACAGCTTTTAGCACCTACGCTGGACCTCTGCTCTGGGCCTCGCACTTGGTCTGCCACCTCAGCTCAGAACTAGAGAGGTCAGTCTTCATTTCTTCCAAACACAAAATGTAGAACGTTTTTGAAAATGTCCTCACACCTTTGGTTTCACTTCATGACCAAGTTCACTTTTGAATATACTGCATCCCAAACTGCACTTAAGTCTTCAGTTAAAACAGCAAGGTTTAGTAGAAAAGATTAACATAAGACAATAAACACTGGAATTTGGAGATTTCATAATGAGGCCTCTTAACCTGAAATATTCATTTTCAACATCTATGCTCAGCTGTCCTTAGTAAAATTTGTACACAGGCGTGTGCCTGTTTTAATTAAGGTTTTTGATAACAGTCCATCCTTGGATGTTACAAAAATATCACACAATGCATAGTGGCCTTTCTAGCGATTATTTTAAAGCGATGTTTTCCACAGTCAGTGATGCTGTGCTGTTCTTTTAAGCCGCTGCCTGATTAATTTTCATAATTCACATCAGGTAATTGTTATCCAGAAGCAACAATAAAACGTGCAACAGAATTTTTCTGTAAGTAAGAAGAAAACGCCAGACTGAATGCTTTCTGAAGGGCAAGCTGTGCTTCCATAATTCAAACCTTTGATTTTGGAGAAATTGTGAAAGCGTGCGCCTGAAATGGGAACGCGGGTGTTTTACTCTGGAATGGCTTTTAGCCTCTTTGTTACATACGTTTCGTTTCCAATTACAAAGGGTGATAATGAGTGTGAATTGAGCGTGGCAGGCAGGCTGTATGAGTTAAAGCCCCCCGCCCACACTACAGCATCACCAGTATGCTGACATTAGTAACATAATAACAAAGACCTCCCCCCAGGCCCACTCAGTAGCAGTGCTTCACAGCTGAGGTCCCTGTCGTTAGCACCAGGCACCCGGCAGGGCCCTAATGGTGCCCGGTATGTGGCATATAAATTCGATTTGCCTGACGATCGACGCCAATGACGCAGATTAACAGCACGTTGTGCCAGCTTCGCCTCCCTAATGATGGGCAGGGACCGTCATCATTTACACACTGGTGGATAAGTGTTAAAGAAAACAGCCAATGCAGATGTATCAAAAGAACGTCAGGCTTGTGTGTGTAGTTCTTGTGAAGCCAAATTCAAAAGGCTTACCACTTCCAGAGATGTAATTTGGTGTATGCATCAGATGAGTGTATGCAGAACCATTACTTATGCATGAATTTAATTTTCTCCAGGTTTTATATGGGCTTAGCATTCCACTCTGAGTAGGAGATCTGGCTTTCCAAATCCTTCTCAGTCATTTCATGTGTCACAAAGACATCCTTCGATTTTTCCGGCGTTTTTTTTTCTGTAAAAACATCAAAAGCAGTGCGTGTGAAGACTGTGGTGTGTGACAAGGTGCGTCCTTCTTCACTGTCTGTTATTGGTGCTGTGAGTTGTCTTGAAGAATCACGTGATGCCCACGACCAGCCGACGGCCTGTCATGTGACCCGTGTTTGTTCCGATGTTTAACAGCTGCTGAGACTGCAGTCCTCTTTTCTCACATGAATAACATAAGTGATGGAGAGTATTAAAAAACCAGAAGTGTAAAAACACATGCAGTCTCAGGGATCCCTCCCATCGCCTTGAGGGTAATAGTCCAGAGAATGTTATGTAGATGGCTGACCTAGCATTGTGGAATAACATTGTAATCGTCCCAGCAATTCCAAACCCTTCCCTTTTAGCAATACCTTCCAGGACATTCAGAAACACTTTGAACCTTTAGCCCACTTCCCCTCCCCATTTCTGTTTTTACTGGTTTGTGCCCATTAACGGACACCAGCACATCCATGGGGGGGGGGCTGTTTCTGCCGTGTGAACTGGACAGATAAAGTGGTGGCAGTCCAGTCCTACCATGAGAGGCAGATGCAGTTTGCAATTTTCATTGCAAGCTGCAGGCTGCCCTGGATTCACTGGCTTTCTGTGGGGGTGTTTCATAGTGTTTCTGTGTGTGTGTGTGTGTGTGTGTGTGTGTGTGTGTGTGTGTGTGTGTGTGTGTGTGGTGAGGGGGGATGTAATATTCGTCTTACATTCTAACTTGATCGTGTCCTTTCCTGTGGGGGGATAAAACAAGTGAGGGTATGAGTGGGGGGAGGGCACATTTTGCCAAGCAGCTCTGCCTCTGATGCTGACCAAATCCTGACCTAAAAGCATCTAAATCCCTCCAAATCTCTTAAAAGCTCCAGCATTCATATTTTTTAATCTTTCCGTGTCCCATTATTTGACAAAGATGTCTGGAGTTTGTGTGAGGCTTAGACTTGTTTGATTAATATGTATAGTCTTGTAAGATCATGTTTCAGAAAAGTCTATTTATTTATATGCCTAGACAGGCTAACAGTGTTTATCTTCTTGAGTGATGGAGACACTGAAGTTAATCTAGCCGTGCAATAGGTGTATGGTGCGGCTTGTGCTACATTAGCCCTTGTTGTATGTCTTCTGTGTTCTCAGAGTGAGGTCAAAGTGCAGAGTCTATTGTTTTTCTTGTTTACATTTCCTACAGTTTATTGCTTCTGCAGTGTTTGCAGCCAATCAGAAAAAATAAATTGCTGGAGAAACTAGCTTTTATGGCTTTTCAGAGCCTGTCACACTATTTCTCTGTAGATCACAGCTATGTTGTTGGGGGGGTGAACTGGGTTAATGGCAAGTTTGAGATATTATTTATATATCGTTTCTGAAACCTCTCCTGAAGTTATGATCATTCTTCTGTACAGTGTGATGAAATGTGTAGCAGGAGACTGGCGGTTTACACTCGTGTTTTTTTTTTTTTCTTTTTTCTTTTCTACAAGCAGTTTAATCTATTTGGTGTTTAGCTGCTCACACTGCAAACAGCGACCAGGAATGACGACGTGTGGCTGAGAAGCTGAGGAAACAGGATCTTTGGCCTGTGGGGGTTGACTGATGGAGACTCGAATCCTGGGTCTAATAGGTGTTGGGGGCTCAATGGCCAGCGTGTGACCAAACTCCATGAGGAAATGTCGTCCACACATAACGTGAATGCAGGACAGCCAGACTTGTTTTACAGCTCGACTGGTAAAATGAGAAGAGATCGGCTGTCTATCAACAGCCAGCGACCTCGGCAGGGGCAAACAGGCCGCACAGCGGTGGCCTGTCAAGCAAAACATCGTGTTTGTAAGATTCTGTGTTTTAACCTGTGTTTTTCCTCTCTTCAAAAGTTGTAACCCGCTACGCACACATGCAGCAGCCATATTCTCTTGCCATGACATGAATTGTTTGCGTTATAAATTTTAATTAGGGTCCAACTTTGAGAGAATCTAGTTTCATTGTTAAGAAAAGCCTTGGTTTGAATATCCTTCATCCATCATGTTGCGTCACTTAACCCCCCCCCCAGTCTCCATTTATTTCTTTTTTTTTTTTTTTTATCAAGCATGTAATCTTCATCTAATTTATCAGATGAATCTGTAGCCCTTTAAACTTTAAGCACACTACCAGTGTACCATTCTGTACCAGTACTACAGAGGCACTGTACCACTCTGTACCAGTACTACAGAGGCACTGTACCATTCTCTGTCAGTACTACAGAGGCACTATACCATTCTGTACCAGTACTACAGAGGCACTGTACCATTCTCTGTCAGTACTACAGATGCACTATACCATTTTGTATAAATACTGCATTATGCCATAAAATTACTTTGACAAAGTAAGTTCCCTCACCATACTCAGTCTCTCGCCATTAGTCAGAAATGATTGCACAGATGTCCTCTGGCTGTCAGCCTGACCTCACACCATAGTCAGCTGCTGGCTGTAGCCATATTGTAGCTTTATACATCATCTGCATGGTGCGTAAAATTCAAATGTACAGGTGGCAAATGCATTTGTGAGGTATGTGTGAGATTTCTGATCATTGCTGATTACAGGGATCTTAGTCGTGATCCCAGTGCAGAAGGCAACGTTTTGAGAGAAGTACCGATACAGATGGGTTTATCGTACTGAAACATTTACCCATCATCAGATATCTCTGATAATTCACTTTTTGAAAGCCAATTACCCATTTTGACTTAGCAGAGCTTTGCCGTATCGTGAGGTTTTCCGCCCTTTCATTTTGAAATGCTGTTTTAAAAAATTAAATTATTATGCAGTACGATTTTCAAGTCTACTTTACACCCAAAGCCCAAAGCAGCTCTTTTGAAATGCAAGCGTATCATTTCCTCTCATTAAGACTTAATGTTGAAAGTACCGTTTAAACTGCTTGTAAAACTGATATGAAATATCCCAATTAATGTTGTGTGGCTGTAATTTTAGCATTTTTAATGTGTAATTAAGTCATCTCTGCATTAAATGATTTAAACAAAATGCAGCAATCCCTTGTTCTAATAAACAGAGCATAAAGGCGTAGGACAACCGAATATGTAATATTAATTACAGGCCACAACACTGTTTTCATTGCTAATTACTGAAGTTGTGATGCTAGGTGTGAACGGCAACTCCAGCTGGTCTGCTTCTTTGGGTGGGGAAACAGGACCCTGTTTTTGTAGATTCAACAAGGATGCGTTTCACATCGCCAGCATGCGGCATATCTGGGATCTTCATCGGCAGAGTTTGATTGTTGAAATAGGTGTTTGTCTTTAGGGGGAGTAAATGCTGCGGGTATCCCGAGGTGTGATGGTGGGGTGGCCGTCCGGTCCTTAGTCTCTGCCAACACCTTTCTCAGATGAACACTGTTCAGCAGCTACACAAGGCATCGTTTGTTTTCACTTCATCCGAATAAAAAAATGTGTCACTTCCCAAAGGGGGAGGGGGGGCCCACTTCACTGTGCTTTTAGGTTCCTCTTAGGGGTGCTGTTAACTTGTACGATTGTTCTCTAAAAGGATTTACAGCCACCTGCGTTTGGAATTTCTCAGAAAGCAACGTAAATAACCCCCTTCTGACTCACTTCGTACAGTTGACTGTTTCAACAGTTAGAGCGATGAAGTAACAGTGAATTGTGGGACATCTCACTGGTCCCTGTGCAACGTTGGCCTGCCTCAGTGTTGTGACCTTTGGTTGGGTGATAACAGCACTAATTTCCCTAATCTTTTAATGACAGCCGTCTTGCCCCGAGCAGGGCCTGCCCTACTGTATCCTACAGGTGGGCTGCTTCAAGCCTCATTTACTGAACAAGGTGATGAATGATGGTGAATCAGTGAGGCAGTGAATCACCTTTCTTTCCCCTCCAATCAACTGTCCTTTTTTGGTTTGGGGTTGGGGGGACAGGGACTAAGCCCCGGGGAGAGGTTTCCCTTAGCTAGAGGTAGTCTGACTGAGAGTATATCTGTGTTCATTTCCTAGTTTATGGCCCAGACAGGCACGCACTTACAGCCCAGCAGAACATGCAAGGTCAGGGCCCTTGGCATGTAGCCATCAGCTACCTGTCTCTCAAGCACGACAGCTTTAGCTGACATCAAAGCAGTTCCCACGGGCATGTAGTCGCCACGGGGACTGCCAGGGATGCAGGCATGGTCCATTCATGCCATCCCTAACCACCACAGTCAGAGCTGCCTAGCTACACTTCGAGGCCATTGACAGTGGAACGAATTCAGCCAAAAACATGGGCAAAGGGAACAGGACGGGGAGTCGTGGCAGTGCTGGAAGCCAGCAGCAGCAGACCGCAGTTACAGACATGCCTGAGTGATGCACTCATTCAGAGCAGCTTCCACCGTGCACAAAATCCGTTTTAACAGAGCTATTATTGTGAAATACCTTTCTCACCAGCACAACAGGAAAGCCCCTGCTGGGATTTGAAGCATCAACCTTTGGATGTCCTTAAATACTTTGCTACCACTGATGTGCATCATTCATACTGAACACATGGGAATTGCAGAGAAATCCCAGCCTGTAATCACTCTAGTTTTTCCTGTCCTGTTTTCCCCGGAATGACTCGATAAGGTAAAATGGGTTTGCCATTATACAGAAATCTCTCTGTCGATGGCAAAGCAAATCTTTGCTGTGGCTGATTCGTTGTCTTGTTGCCTTGAACTTGGAGTTGCATTTGGAAGAGCATCAAGGGACCTGTTTAACAAGAAGGAAACACTAAAGAAATGCAGAAGTGGTGGGCTAAGTAGGTCTGAAGTGGGTGCAAGGTTGGTGGTGTTCTGTGAGTTCAACCAACAGTGCCCAACCCTGTCCAAGCCAAGCCAAGGTAAAGACCTCACACTCAGTGTGTTTGGACACCTTCCCTTCCCTGTGTTATGTTGTTTTTGGAACAGACAGAAGATCTCAATGGCTGAGGTCATCTACCTCTCTGATAGCTGCTGGGACTGGGGACGGCGGGATGGGGATGGGTGTTTATCTCCCTGTTGGAGACAAATCTGGGATTTTTTTTCTGGGGACATTTTTATGACTCATACGCATAAGGAGAATGGAAGTCACGGTGCTCTGTGGAGAGGTGATCTTGTCTGTGTCCACGTGTGAAGGGCGAGGGCTCTGAGGTACACTTCTAACTTCCCTCCATTTATCTCACTAATGTTAGTGTTTGCTCGTTTTACTGCCCTTGTGAATGCCATATTCATGGAGGCTGTAGTGAGGCTGAAGTGTTTGTGTACGGACCCCCTTCCCATAATTGTTTTTACTTTTGAGTTATTGAGTATTATTTCCATTGTGTGCAAGCGTGCGCGTGTGTGTGTGTGTGTGTGTGTGTGTGTGCGCGCGCATATGTAGAAAAACACCAGTGAAAATGCACTGTTAAATTGGAACGAGTTTGATTAGTTCTTACCAGTAGGGTTTAATCGTGTAGTCCTGTCATCATCCCTTTAACTTCGATGGCAGGGTCCGTGTTTCTCTTACTGAATATATGAATTCTCGTGTACGTTTCTGTGTGACACGTGTATCGTGGTCACGTAATGGTTACAAACGTATTGCTGTGCCTGCTCTCTGCTACCAGAAGCTCAAGGAAAATCTTCTGACCAATGTCACCCCTCCTTACAGGAGCCCAGCAGCCATGGGTCATGGGTGCTACTGCTTCGCAGTTCTGCGTTCCATCCCTGCGGTGGCGTACATCGTCCTGGTCACCGCCCTGCGATACCACCTCTTCATCTGGAGCGTCTTCTCTCCCAAGCTGCTGTACGAGAGCGCACACACGCTGGTGACAACCATCATCTGCCTCTTCTTCAACGTTATGGATCAGAAGCCCAGCAACAGGCTCTAGGTCTGAACTTAGGCCGTGGAACAGCCCGAGACACACAAGAAGTGAGCTGTAAGCTGTCAGTGAGTCACAGGAAGTGAACTTTAAACTGTCAGTGAGTCACAGGAAGTGAACTGTAACCTATCACAAAGAGGGAGCTAATGGTAAGCAGTTGATGACGGTTGACTGTCCTGAGGTACAGGCTCCAATGAGCCACCTGCTTGCTTCAGTCCTTCACTGAAGCCTGAACTTTTGTGTCTTCAGAAAACCACTCGTTTCACCTCACCTTTAAATGGGTTAATGTTTTGATGCAAAGCCATATAGCAGTGCCACGACTTTGACAATTTGACTCTCACCTTCACCGATGATATTCCAGTGCTGAGTAATGAAAAATTTGTTGACTATTAAATGCATAGCAGATTTTTTGGATGACATTACCTCTTGCGCTAACAAATTTGTTCTTGACAGTTTTGACACAACATTTTTTTTTTTTTATTATTTCAGGCATTAATGGAAATTTGACATCTGCTCCTTCCTCTAATGTGACGTTGATGGCATTCTGCAAACAGCCTATCTTTCCTGTCGAGGGCAATTTCTGTTTACAGTGCCTCTTGTAAACGTTGTTAAACACCACACGATGTATGCAAAAGGGACATGGTCTTCCTATAAGACATCTATTACTTAGAAGATGTGTAAGACCTGTTTTCACTTCAAAATATCTATGCAGCCTAAAATCGATCCAAAAACTTAAAAGTAATATATAAGCATTTCTTTATTAAAAGGTGTGTTTTGAATGTGTATATTTATTATACCAATAGATTGAGAGTGTACTTGGTTAAGATGGAGGGAACATATTTGTTGATGTCCTTAAGGGTGGAGCAGAAGGAGAATACGGTGAATCTGCTGAGCAGGGAGGTTCAGCAGGTCTTCACAGCTCCTGACGAGCTTGAGAATCATGCAGCTTGTCAGCTTCTGCACACAGTGGAAGCACGGTTTAGCTGGCCCACTCGTCACATGATCACTCCTTCAACACCACTGTCTTGGCTCATTTGTTTTTTTTGGTGCTTGAAGGAAATCCGGCCTTCTGCACACCTCCTCAGGGGCTGGGGGCTGGGGGCAACGTACTGTGACCACAGATGAGCTTATTTCAGCCTGCATACACACACCGCCTGACACGGTGGCCTTCGTTAGTGTCAAAGTGTCATGGCAAGTCATGAGTGTTTCTGCTGAATCCCAACTTCTTGTTTAAGGTGGTGCATGTATTTCTTTGCTGCCAGACACATGCATATCACCATGTATGTATGAATAGCCAGAGAGGTCGTCGCGTCTTGCGTTTATCCTAATGTGGGATCAGTATATCATGTTTACCTTAGAGACGAAAGAGGACGGGAAAGGGGGTGTTATGTTCAGGCGTGAAACGGTTTGTAAAAGGATGCGAAGTTAGGAGCCGGGGTTATGGTGGGTACTCTTCACAGAGAATACTGAAAGTGTGTGAAAGGGTGAGCGGGCGGGTGCGCCTCTGGGGGCGTAAGTGGGTCCTTTTTCAGCATTAAAGCTTTCAGACGTCTGAGAGCCAGGCTTCTCTTCAAGGCCCAGCGATGTTGAATACCGTGCTACACACCAAACATACAGAAAAGAGTGCGACCTGCTTTGTAATCCAGACTTGCTCACGCTTATCAATATAATAAATGCTAAGAGCAATTTAATTTATTCTGTTTAGGTTGTTAGGTTTTTATTTTTAGGACGTGTATTGACATTGTGTTTATTTTTTTTTTATAAGGCTCTGATTTTTAATTGGCGGCGGTGTTTCTTTACATTGCAGTATATTGTAGGCTGAAGTGGGGGGGCCAGGGGGACAGTGTGGACCATTTCTACAGTAGACTTCAACTGTCATGGCCCAAAGACAATTTTATTATCGCATCAACAGCTCTGAGAGCGTGTGCGACAGCCTCTGGGTGGAGGTGAGATTTAGGGCACTGCGCTTTAATGATCCCGAAGCAGAGCTAAAATACGTCACCGCTGGAGGGCCATGGGGACGGAGGGGTGAAATATGTCACCATTAAAAGGGCATGTGCTATAGTTTACGCCGAAAGCAGGCAGTGCTGATGTTGGGGGAGACTGCAATCCCATTCTGGAATCTAGAGAACCATGGCTACCCAATCAGCTGCAAGCTCATTTGCATGTGGGAGTGCTACAGAAGACAGGGTGACGGTTTCAAAGTGAGATCACATGGACAGTATTGGCATCTCTATTCTCCCTCAGGGAGTCTTAAGTGTGCTGGGCTATTCTTTTCTCCGGTCAAAGTGAGGAGAAGACCAGTGTGAACATCTATCTGTCTCATTACCCGACCTTGTGAGCTTACAGCATTTATAAATAAGAGAACGGCAGCTAAACTACACAAAGATGAAACAGCTCAGAAATTTGTTCAACATGTAAGTAGAAATCAGACGTGCATAGGGAGAGAATGATGAAATTCAGGAGTATCGACTTGTGCGAGGGAACCGACCCACTAATCTACATTGTTCTTTACCCACCTGGTTCCTCTAATGTTCAGCTGCGTTTTGAGCGATCCCCTGTACAACTTAGTTGCTGTAATGATGTTCCTGGAGGGGAAGAGGTATTGCTTTTACATGTTGGAGGCCTATTTTCTCTGACTTTGAGGTACTGGGTGAAGTAGATTACTTGTCTTTAGATATGCTTTCGGTGTCTAGCTGGTTTTTGTGTGTCTGGGTTTTTTTTTTTTTTATCATTTTCATCTGTGTTTATTATTGACTGATTTTTTTTTTTCTTATCCCTTTACTGTTTCTGATCTTCCAGCTGAAGTACATTGGGGAAACTTCAGGTTAGTTTTCCCCCAACGTGTCACTTTGATCTATATATTGATTTAAATGTTCTGCAGGGGATTGGTGGAATCCTGTCTTCAATAGTGACTTTCATTCTCGTTGCTTTTGTACTTCTGTTGCTAGACCAGACACTCGACACTCTGAACGTCCCTCCGCTCCACGTGTTTTGTTTTGTTTCTTGGCTCCTTTTCTCAGTCAATAGTCGATCCATTAGAAAACATACCGTGTGAAAAAAGTGCCGGAGCAGGACGCTCACAGTTTTTGTTCATTGTTGCAGTGTACAAACAAATAAAACGAATGAAAACTTGCTTTCGTGTTGATTTTTTTTATGGTGCTTCAAACAAAAACGTGTAACGGTTAGGCCTGCTCAACACTGCATTGTTTACGGTCATATTATTTGATAAATCATTATAAATCTTTAAGGTAAATGTAATACCAGTTGGGTTGAGTATTTCTTAAATGAGCTGTGATCTATAAACACAAACCCTTCCCCAACGAATATTTCTGTTGTCATGTTTTTCAGCTGTTAATTATTTTCCATGATTTGGCCCTGATGAGCGATGTCAGAATTTCGTTATCGGTATCCGTTGCAATCTGCCTGGAATATTTAATCTGCGAAGATGAGCTGCGGCCCTCGTCAATAGTGCTGGCGTGCTCAGCTGTGACGTTCTGTCACAATATTTTTTCATACGCGGAGGCATGTCATTAGCACTTACGAGCCGTATGGACGGTGGACGAAGCCGGGAGATTGGCGCCTGCCGCTCTGCTGCGTCTGTGGCCAGTGCTTCTGTGTGAGGCATCTGAATTAATGGAAGAGTAAGAGGTGTGCGTGCGCACGCACATACACACACACACCTCGTGTTTCTGCTAAAAGATGCCTGATGGATTTAAATTTACCAGCAGAGCAGTAGAACAGTGTCAGTAGAGAAGTCAACACCACCTACTCATCCCTGAGAAGATTTCCTCTGTCATTTTTTGCCATATTACTGTCATTCATGCATTTGCGTTTGTGCATGTGCATAAACAAACTTAATATGTTTGCCTGTGTGCATAAACAAACGCGTGTGATATTGTGGAAAAGCCAGGCTAGGCATTGCAAATCTTCCTCCAGTGTCTGGAGTCCTACATAAAGCACAATGCAAAAGCCAGTCTTTACATACCTTAAAGCTATTTCTGCTTGGAGTCTCACTGTTCTGGTTTCAAAACACTCTGCGGCGATAACGGGTACTATTTACTAACGTTGAACAGACGTGGTCGAGCTACAGGGTTGTTCTTCACATTTCTGTCACCCATTGACAGAATGATCTATTATCTATTTTAATTGAACAAAACAGGTAAGGAGTTCATACTGTATAACAGCATATGGTGGCCGTCATATGTGTCCTTGTACATTGGGTACAAATCCTTTAAGGCTGATATAAGGTTGGCTAGAAAACTTCTCTAATGGGCCTGTCTCTCGCCGTGGTGTTTGGAGACATGCTATGAGAGTCACACATTGGTAGGGATTAAGGTATATTATTTACGCTCATGGAATATTGTAGTTAATGATTTTTTTTTATTGTTGATTTAATTCATGTCACTTGTGGGTGCACTCCACCTTTGTACTTCGAGTCATTTTATATTCAGAAAGCAATTAATTTGGAATTGATTTCCTTGTACCAGTTTTTACAAAGCCTTCCTGTAGGCTTCAAAATTAAAGTGATAATTAACTCGCTAATTAAAAGACATTACATGACCAGCTAAGGCATTAGCCAAAGCCTGCATTGTTAGAAACTGAACACATAAGAAAACATGCTTCTACACTGTTACAGACTTAGAACGTTTTTTTTATTAACATCCTTCTGGTTGTTCTTGAATTTACTCCCTTTGGAGTTTGATGTTCCTGCTGGAGCAGATCTAACCCACGAGGCCGATCCAAACTACATGTGGCGTAATGACAGACGGCGCAGCATAACGAGTGAAGTGTCTGTTCAAGGGTACAGAGAGAAAGCTGTCCAGCTCTGGGGCTGTTCTGTTAATCCCGATGTCACATCGAGAGAACAGATTTAGCTAATTTCTGGCACATTATCCAGCATGTGCCTTTGTAAAATGGCACTGTCTACTTTGTAGTGATTATGTCGTGCACTTCTGTGTGTTTAAGTTTTATACAAACAGGTTCTGTCATTATGTACAGCTGGAATGTTTTAATTGCTTGGGTTTTCTTTTAAACCACACTTGATTCATTACTTTATTACTAACATCTGTCCGTGGTCTTCCTCAGGTCCGCGCCCAGTTGGGGGCTTATATAAATTTCACATCAACACCAGCATCCTTGGCTCTGAAACAATACATTAAACCATTTTGGACATTGTGTGGCGTTCAGGGAATGCGTCAGGAGACTGGCGTGTGTGGTCCTGTGGAATGGAAAGCCCTGCCTGACGTTCTAAGGCAGTGGTCACATGCGGTCCAGGTAAGCCGTTTCATGCAATGGGTGCTTCTACACACATTATACCGCTCCTTCATCTTGTGCTTTCTCCAGCATTTATTTTTTTGGAATTCTTGCAACCAGCAGCTTCACCGCCCCTGTCGGAGGTTGAGTTTGGTGCAACTCAGTCAGATGTTTATGAGAATAGAATCTAAGCTTCTTATTCAGCGTTGAGTGTAGGAACCAATGTTAGCAAATATGACACATTTAGTAAGACTTCAGCAGGGACTGACTTTTGGGTTTTTACAAAAAGGCTTCCTTGTTCTTTAGTCTTGTAATTTGGATTGGGTTTGGATGGTGTAAAATGGTGTAGATGTCCCAAGGACTAACTGTTAGGGAGAGAAGATGAGGTCACCATGGACAGACTCATGATGGGAAAGGTACCGTTTCAACATACCCCAAAGCACAAAACAAGAAGGTATCTGTATTGGGAAGGACATTATATAAAACAAATTGAATTTGGATGATTTGTATATCAGCATCTGAAAGCTATTAAGCCAAGCGAGAGACGTAGAGGAAGTCAGCTGATGATAGATAAACACAAAAACTCATAAAAATAACGTTGACTGATTTAAGTTTTTTTTTCCATGTAATAGCTGTAGGGAGGTTTTAAAAATTATTTCCTGCGTAGACAAATATATTTTCAGGTATTAAAACTGAATAAGCCCCATGGATAATGTTTAAAACTGTGAGGATATTACGAGTTTAACTGTATTCCATTTGGCCTAAACTGTCTCCTGTGTTCTGTTTTTTATAGGATTGTCCAAACCAAAATAGACACAGTTGTAATTTTTAGTTTATACATCTTATCTGAAAGTTAATTAAAATGATAACTGTAATAACTGATTCAGCAGTTCCGTAGAAAGACCAAACTGCTTTTTTTTTTTTTTTTTTTTTTAAACCATGTATAAAGCCTCCCTTTTTCTGGGCGTATGATGTTTAACACAGTTTTGCTTCAAAGAAGATCCGTTTTTGAATTTCCAGGAGTTCACCATCTGGTAGTAGACAGATAGACTTTGCAGAATGCAAACCCACCAAGGGCATGTCTGAAATACCAAGCCGACAGGGAAGCTGCTGATTCAAGGGCAGCATTAAGTTTCTGTTTATCCTTCATGTAGGAGCTCCACTGCTCAGCAGGAAACTATTTTGGTCAGTGGCGCTGATGCGTCCGTCTTGAGAGGAACCGGAGAACACATTGATTGCTTAATCCCAAGAGCAGGATAGAGTCTGAAGTAAAGGACTCTACATTGTGCTCAGTGAACGAGCGGACGCTTGTATCCAGAGGTTTTCAGGAAGCGGACAGAGGATCTCAAATGACACAAGACAGCAAAGTGTTGCTGACTGTGTAGACACGGAGCTGTGTGTGCACACCCCTGCTTTTTTGCTTGCGTGCCCGCATTTCTCGTACTTCGGTATATAATGATCCGGTGTTTCTTTGTCAAATGCCACTGACCCGGTTCCATATCACAGCTTATTGGCCCACATTAATAAATACGGACCCAAACCTGCCTCTGCTGCCAACCCAGACACCCGAATGCTACTTAATCACTTGCTGGGCAACGGATAAATTTGCGCTCTGCATGACTAATGTGTCACATGGAGAGAAGAAAATAAAAGGAGTGCTGACAATATCAAGGGCTTACATTGAAGATTCTCAGAAAAACAGATCTTGAAATTTTTGTGAGCATTAGTATGTCTAGACAGTGAACTGTATAACCTGAAAATCTCTTCCACCCTTTAAAATCATTTAAAGATTGGAGAGGTTTCCCCACCTTTGAAAAGCTTCCGAAGAAGAAGAGATGTGCAGACATAAAGTAAAATACGAACAAAACAGAGGCTTACTGAGGTTTAAAAAGAGGAATTTTCTCGTCTATTACTGGGCTTTTCTTTTCCTGGTATATGCTTTTTGATGTATAAGTTATATATCTGTACCAATTCATAATAGAAGACCTTTTCTGCTTTTCAGATTATAGGAACTCGAAGGAAGAAAAGATAACGGTGTCTTTCTAGAGAAGCAAGGCCTTGTGGGTCTGCGGTGAGACTGAAAGTTGGTGAGCTAGTGCGGGCGCCCTTACGGTGACCTGTACGGAGATGGTGAGATCGCAGGATGGGGAGAAGAGTCGGCGTCTCTCCAAACAAGAGCCTCTGCAGGCTACTGTCCTCCTTCTCACAGGAGGTGATGAAAACATCGTCAACATTCACTCTCCATTTTCGTTTGAGACCTAAAGGAAAGTTTGGTCTTCAAATACCCCTTTCATGTGACAGAAACCAAACAGGAGTACTGCCCTTTATAACTGTTCTTGGTTTTAAGTTTTTTTTTCTACTTTCTATTTTCCCGTTACCTTTCGAATAAAACGTCCTGCTTTATTATAGCCACAGCAGAACGGCTACAGCTATTCCTGTCTAGAAGAGTGCTACTCGTCATGAGAATATAATTGCTGAAAACAGAAAACAGAATTTCACAGTTTTTATATTATTTGTCTGAATTCTACAATAACGTGTCGATCATATCTTGGGGAAGAGACTAGGCGGCCTTGTTCTAATATTTCTCTCATACTTGTTTTGCCAGTTAATGTTATTGAACTGGTAAGTGGAAGTTATTTTAAGAAGTTAAAATAACATGCGCTACTTTCAGTCTGCAAGAAAATTTACCCTTTTTTTAAACAAGAAGTAAGCTGATTTTCTGCAGATATGCTTCATATTTCTCCTGTAAATGGACTCCCAGCTTTTAGAGACTACAAAGGACAGCCTATAGAACACTCAAAACCAGGGAATGAAGAGGACAATTTTAAAAGGAACTTGTGCTAGAACAGGATTATCCAGGATATTTATGCAATTTCTCATGTTTCTAATCCACATACTACACATGTATTATACATAGAAAATAAAATAATGAAACTATACCACACACAGCATTATGAAACTGTACCACACACAGCATTATGAAACTGTACCACACACAGAACTGGCAAAGTCCAGTCTTTGTTAAGAACATGATGTGATTGTCAATGTCACGTTTAAAGAATTCTTGGGAAATCGGAGAGGTGAATAAATATGTTGATATTCCGTGACTGACTTCTGCTCCGTCCTCACCTGAAAACAGATTCCACTGCAGCTCCAAATTAAAGGACTCGGCTGTGACAAGGCTTCACGTGTCAGAGAGGTGAAGGTCACATGCGGCACATTCGACCTGTGGTATCACCCGCTTCAGAGGCAGAGTTTGCAGGCACCAGAGAAGAGTAGAACATGGTATGACACATCGGCCCGCAGAAGATGAAGGGTTTGAAGTGGTTCATTTACAGGCTGTCATGGTGGAAATGAATTTTGTCATTCGAAGATATCTAACCGTGGCCTCAATTTGTGGATTATCTGAATAAAACAGTCTGGCAGAAGGACGAATATTTTACAAGTTAGATTAAAGTTGTGGTGTATGCAGACATTTGTAATAAACAAGTAAACATATATAAAATGTAATTAAGTGTCCTAGGCAATGCAGGTGAGCAGATGTCAAAAGTTTTGGGTGTTATAATGCAAAAGTGAAAGTTGCAGTAAAGCATGGAGGTGATTAGGACAAGGAACTGGAGGTGTGTCACATGTCCCTGGACTGTTTGTCCAGCAGTGATCTGTTGATGTTTACATGTACAGACTGCAAAACCAAGATTTCTCAGCCAAGATGTTCATATGCATGCATGGAAACGTGTGACACCGAAAAATTAAAAAAGCTTAAAAACGCCACATCACATTATCTGCTTCCGTACTTCCATATTAAAATAGCATAAATGTCCAGCTGTGATTTAATGTATTAAATTTGGTGTTGAACAGCTGCAGATTTCATAACCCTAAGGAATTTGCTATAGAATATTTTATGAGTCATATTCATGATTTACATTGAGAAATTTTGTCTTCTCTAACATGCTTCATCAAATGTCCAAATTAACATATTGACTTCAGAAATTCATATTTCATTAATGATAAAAATGTGCTTAGCGGTAGGCAAATTTCAGACTTATTCACAACCCCGCATTACCGTGAATTATCAGCCATCGGCTTTTACCAAATTCTAAGAAGTTACCGGAAATTTACTGATAAGGAAGAAGTCCCACCAGAATGATATCAGTTAGCAGAATGTACGGTGCCAGATAACAGCTTCCTTTGTCCTTTTGTAGCTCGGCTGCCTGTCTGCTTGAGCACGTATTTGCTGGAGGCTGCTTAGATTACAAAGGACAGAGATGGACGCACTCATCATGGCATGGCATTTACTGCCCGTTCGCTTTGTGACAGGGTGGATGGCGTCGGTGTCCTAACATACGCACCCGGACAGTGTCCATTCTCATGCAAAAATCTGCGTCTCAAAATGTGAACTGCAGCTGCCTCTGTTCACACGCTCTCTTTTGCTTCTGAGGAAAACTTACAGATTGGACTTTGGACTCATATCCCTGGTCATTTTCTCTTGAAATTCCAATTACCTCTCCCTGCTGAAACGTGGGTCTCCCAGTTCTTCTGCTCTTAATGGATGACATGTTCCTTGCTTGTGAATTTTACAGAATTTACAGTTTTTTTCTTTTTTTTTTTTTTTTTCCCTCTGTCACACTACATTCACATAGCCTTTGCCTATGGAGAGTCTGTGCTTTTGGTCTGTGTTGACAACTTTCAGGTTGCACACCTTGTGGAATGGCAGGAGAACATCTCACTTGATGGTCGATGAAAGCATGTTTGGGTTCCTCACCATCCCAGGCTGCACACCTGTATGGCTTGGCCGCCTTCCCAGAGTGGGCGTCCCACAGCAGAAGGCTCAGCTCACTGTGTTAACACATGGTAATGAGCTCTTGTCCAGCGCAGCCTGAGGAGTGTACATGAGACCACTGTGATGGTAGAGCAACCTGCTAGGATCAGGTTATCAGGTAAATTCGAGGCTTTAGTTTAATCCTCCTTGTTTATGGAGATAAGTAGATTATGGTGACATGGGGGGGATTTTGTTCCATGATCTGAACATTTCTCCATAAGCTACACGTTAATGACGGTGTGTGGTCTCACCTCTCCATAGAGTTTAATAAGATGTCCCCCATTGGTCTGTCCTGCCCATTGCTGAACATCTGCCAGCATATCTGTGCTTAGCGGGGAACACAGGGAGAGTGTGATACAGTTGGATAAACACAGATCTCACACACGTTCACACAAAGAACTCCCCTTGGCACCAGTCCTATCATACCCACCACCCAGGGCAATGCACTTTGCATCAGGATGACTATGCCCACAGCCCAGGGGAATGCAGTTTGGGCTAGGCTGACCATGCCCACAGCCCAGGAGAATGCCCTTGGCACCAAACCTATTATACCCATTAGCTGGGGGAATGCTGTTGGCACTGGGCCTATCCTGCCCACCACCCAGGGGAATGCCCTTGGCATGGGGCCTACCATATATGCCTGCCTGGGAAATGCCATTTTCACCAGACTAATCATTGTGTCTGACAACCGTAGAACTACAGAAAGACCTCACATGGCTACCAATACCACATGGAAACCAGACTAAATGACTAGAAAAGTTAACATCTTCAGGCCACAGTGACATTTTGGAAGACTCTGTCCTGCCCCCTCCTTCCCCCCGGTGACCTGTCAACAGACACACAATTTCCTGCTGCAGGTGGACAAGTACTAAGCTTCACAGAGTGTGAGAGAACATGGCCTGCCTGATTGGTCTTTCTGCTTACAGTTGCTCTCTTGACCTCCAAGAGTAGGTCCTCATTACAAGCGAGCTTCACGTGCTGAATCCGTTACACCTCTGGTCCTGGCACACAGCCACCTTTTAGAACAGTCATGGCAAAAATGATACATTGCAGAATGTTTCTCGGTGCTGCTGGTAACATTTGAAGTTTTCTTCAGGCTGCAGCTCTCTCATTAGCAAAGTCTGCAACATTTTGTTATTTTTATTGCACCAACTAAATGTCTTCATTATCTTGTTGAAAAACAAATCACAAGAAAAGAATCGGAAGAATACATCTTTGAATGTTTGACTTTTATTCTTCCCTCAGAGGAAATATTATCTCTTCTACAACACATGGTTTGGCCCAAAACCCGGGCTGACATTTAAAAGTGACACTCTCAGAAGAACGATCAAACGAGACGTGTTCTGTTCTATAGGACATCTTCATCTTCAGAGAGAATCGTGAACGGCTGCGCTAATCATTTCCAGAAGGTGTTAGAGAGTATTTCAATATCTGTAAGCACTAAACTGCACACACGGATCACTCCATCATTACCCAAATGCTTACCCCACACATGGGTGTGGGATACTCTTAGTAATTAAAAAAATAACTGGCAGTATAAATATTGGCCAGTTCTCAGCAATATGAATTATAAAATTATCATCGTCATCACATAAAGAAGATGCATTTTCAGTGCATTTTAAACGTAATAAGCTATATCATTATACATTACTTTCATTACACAAATCGGTACAGGTAGGAATTAGCCATTGATAAGACCAGTGTTTTGTGAAGATTTCTGAGCTTGATTGCACAGCCCAGCCTGTCTTTCGGGCATTCTGACTCTGCCCAGAATACTCCAGCACCACAGGTACGACCCAAGCCTCTTGCCATGATGCAGAAAGTGGGACATGTGTAGTCATGTCAGCTCTGTGCATCTCTTTTGTGTGTTAGCTGAATGATCCTTGATGACAGATGCTTTTCAATGGGCTATTTAATCCTAGAAACAAATGTTCGCAAAAACCGCGAGTAAAAGTTTTGTCTGCAATTAATAAGAACTGATCAGTCACGTGGGATTTTTTTTTGTTCAATTACACAGAGCAGACCCACATTTTACATAACTATAAACAAAACAATTTCAACAGCACTCAGTATTTGTTATTTATTGCATTTGCCTCTTAGGGTGACAGCTGAAGTTTTCAATTCAGTTACAAATCGCTGTGTTCTTTCTTTTTTGGTTATTTCTTTGCTATGTTGTTGTTTGGTTGTTTGGTGGGTTGGCTGTTTGTTGTTTTGTTTGGTGGGTTGCTTGTTTGGTTTCTTGTTTGTTTTGTTTGGTGGGTTCGTTTTTTGGCTGTCTGTAATTCCTCTGTGTGTAACACATCACTCCACAGCAGATGTTCCTCACAGGTTCAATCGACTTTCGGGGTTTCGCAGCGGCGATAATGCCAGTGAGCAGGACAGCCAGAGCAGTGCACGCCTCCAGAGTTAAACGAGGATGGGAGTGAAAAGCGCGCTCACTCAGAGCTCCGTTGTGGAACATGCTGTGCCTTTCGGTGTTATTAAATTATTAGCAGTTGTCGGTGATGAATAGCGCTTCTGCCTCTTTGTTGTGCTCCTCTCCTCTCGTCTCTATTCCGCGCAGCATTAATTTATTTCTGTTGTCAGCACACTTGCAAATGAGTTATTTGAGCAGACAGCTCAGAATTGTCAGGAGGGCCTGAATGCACTTTTGGAGGCGTGCTTGGTGCTGCACGCAGAATCACAGAAATTCAAATCCCAAACACGATGTAAGCCGACGGGAGGTGTTAGCCAGAGAGATATGCGGGGCTATTCTGACAAGGACGTTTTGCAGGGACACATGAAGCTTCAGGAGATGTTCAGTGGATCATCAGGTAGCCATCAGATAGCCATTCATTGTCACTTCTCCTCCCATCAAACCCAGACCAGTCGCCAATCAGCCGCAGCCAACCAATAAAGACAGAGCTCACGTACACATAAAAGTCAGTCA
Source organism: Chitala chitala (assembly GCA_025773905.1). Taxonomy (NCBI): domain Eukaryota; kingdom Metazoa; phylum Chordata; class Actinopteri; order Osteoglossiformes; family Notopteridae; genus Chitala; species Chitala chitala. The sequence goes on from JABJVR010036433.1 coordinate 27,979, forward strand.
GTCAGTCAGTCATTTTCTATACTGCTTCATCCTGTTAAAGGTCACAGGAAGCCTGGAGCCCATCCCAGGAGACATAAGGGGCAGGGCAGGGGACACCCAGGGCAGGGCGCCAACCCACCACAGCACATAACATATAAGAAACAAATAAAATGCATAAACACCAAAATTACAACCGTGAGATTTTCAACTTTGACTGACTAAAGAATGTTATGCCATGAAATAAGTCTTTCTCACTATGTGACAATGTAAACAATAAAAACACACATTCAACGGCAGTTTTAAACCACGAACCCCCCCCCCCCATTCTTAAAGTCTTCGACGTGAACAGGCCATGTGACCGACCTGTGATCTGAAGGTCTCTGAGACTCAGCAGGTTCCTCAGACAAGCTGCCAACATTGTAAGACTCCCAAGGTACCTTCAGCACCAGTGTGAAAGCGGGTGTTGAGCAGCTCATGGGTGGGGGGTGGCCGAGGGGGGGCTCTGCCACATAAAACACAGGAGAAGCTGATTAAAACCAGGGTACCTGCTGGGACTGCTGGGGAAATGATACAGGGTGATATGAGTGGCCTGAGTGGTGGAGTTCAGCCTACCCCATAGTCACGCCTTCAGCAATGCCCTGTGGTGTCTGTTACATAAAGGCCAAAATAAAACATTTCCTGAAAAGAGAAGTTTGATCTAGACCACGGCTATGCAACCTTCACCATGAAAAGAGTTCAAAAAGCCATTTTTGGTTCCTTTCCCATTACAGGGGATGCTACTGCAGAGGATGGAAGAGCTGCGTGGCTTTAGAGCCACGGGTTGCCAACCACTGATCTACACTACAGTATATTCAGCACCAAACAGAGACCATGAACACAATATGACCTGAACCTGTAAATGTCAGACCCTATCACTTCACTCTAATCTTTGAAGACACAAACATTTCTTTCTGTCTTTTTCAAGTGGTAGCCTTTCATTAGCTGGGATGCAAACTGCTCTGAACATGCATGTAAATTACTCTGAGCATTCTGTCTGGTTTTTTTTTTTTTCTTTCTTTCAAAAAGGTAACCTTTCTCTGGCTGCCATTGAAGCAGCCCCAAACGTGCTGAGCAGCTCGCGCTACTGTAATTCACAAGCTCAATCTCACCGCACGTCTCCGTGATTCAACACCTTCTTGCCTGACCAAAGCACAACTCCAGACTTTGCTGTTTCCTGGTTAGTGGTGTTTCCATGGTGACCCCCTCGCTACAGGTACGAAGCTGATTTCTTGTTTTGATTTTGGAAAGGAGCAGAGCTGATGAACATATGCCAGAGAAAATCAGACACTCTGCAGGGACGCTTATTTAGAAGAGTGTGCGCATTTAAGCCCTCCTGTTCTGGACACGCAGGAATTCTGCCCCTACAGTAATTTTCAGTACACTAAGTTTACCTGCTTTTTTATTTATAATAATAATTCTGTGTTCTGCAGCTGGAATTTTTAATCTGTTTGCCATTGATTCTTTTTTTGGTTGTATTCACAACCTATTCAACACTCTAGTGGACAGAGAATTACTAGCAGAAATTTTTCCAGCATATTCAGTGTTTGTCTCCAGAGGTTCCATAAAAACGTATTGGGAGCAAAAAAGCAGAAAATACCTGATGATATTGAAATGTGTTGTAATTTTGTTTATTATTTTAGTCCACAATGAGAAAATTACATCACCTATACAGTTAATATGTTCACAGTTCAGTGCAGTCGGACATTAGTTGAAATGGAGAAATGTTGCAGAAGCAGGGTCTCTGATGGACGACTTCCTCCTTTTTGGGACATGTACTCAGTGTGTGTCTTCAGAATGAGATTCTTCATGCTGTACCTTGAACACTGTTGGTCACCCCTGTTTGGGTTCTGCCCTCTGACTGCACGTCATTTGCACTTTTGAGCTGGGGGTTCGTTTTCTTGACCGTTTGAGTACGTTCTCTTGAGTGTTCTGTTGTGCGTTGCCTGTGAAGTGCCGTTTTTTGTGATGGCCTTACATTTCCAGTCATTTCTGTTCTGTTCAAGTCTTTATCGACATGCCAGTGTTAAAGGTGACTTTAAAATTTTTTATTTTAAAAGTTCTCATCTTTGAACACCTGTTTTTGTAAACATTTGTTTATATGTTCAGCATTATTATCCCTTACCTTCATTTTTTAATACGTTTTTAATCTGCATAGAATAAACAGGCTGGCTTGTGAAAAACGGACTTAGTCTCATGTATACAATGATGAGTTGTTAGCAGCTGTCATAGAGTAAGCAAAAAGTCCAACGATGGATTGCATAATGTTGTCGCAATTTTTTTTTTGTAAATATGAATTTGGGACATATTTCAGAAAGGCAGGTGTTTGGTCACTGGACACCCGATAGACGTCAGGCTGCAAACTGCAGCCTCTGTTCCACCTTGATGCCCGCACTTCACTGATAGTTAAAAGCAGCACTTCAGAGGTGTCTTCTGCCAGGAGAGACGTGTGGCACAACAAAGTGAAATACAGAGCTTTAAACTGCTAAAACTGGCAGCTCAGGGACTTTCTCTCATTACCTGCCCGCTCCTATGGGTTTATCGTTGTCATTCCACCTGACATAATCGCTGAAGATAAGGAGTAATTTAAAGTCGAAGCTATGGAGGCTGGCTGGATTGGCTTCTGTGGAGAACGTCGTTTGGAGACTAATAAAGCAGTTAAGATCAGGACGAGGCTGCGCCCCTTTGCTCATGCCAGCCTCAGGATGGTTCTTCTTCCTCCCAGCTGAAACAAGTCGTACGCCCCCCAGCTGGTCAGAAGAGTTCAAGAACATGTTGCAAGCGTGTTGGTGTTGCTGAGATGTTGCAGTTCAACACGCCGGGCCGTGGCATTGGAAGTGCTGCGGGGGAATTGACATGTTCGTGTATCTGTTTGGGACACCACTCCCTAACTGCTATCGTGACACGTTGGCAGTCCGGTCAAAGTGTCGGAGCTGTTCCACAGAGGCTGTGCAGCATGACCTCTGATGGGAACACTTGAACTCATTCTGTTGATAGGCTGACATCTGTGATTAGGGCTACCAGATACCTGCATATGCAGAGGAGGACACAGAAGGTCAAAAAGGAGGACAAAGGAGGCCACAGAAGGTCAAAAAGGAGCACACAAAAGGAATCATGTTTATGGACGAGTATGTTTGTCACATATAAGGAATTTGTTCTTTGCATTTAACCCATCCCCTTGGGGGGAGCAACAAGCAGCCATACATGGTGCCTGGGGAGCTAGCGCCAAGTGTCTTGCTCAAGGACACGCGAGGTGGCTGGGCTGGGATTTGAACCAGGAGACGTCTGCATTCCAACCTGATGTTCTACCCATTGAGCCACCAGGCCGCTAAAGGAGGACACAGAAGGTCAAAAAGAAGGACAAAGCCTTACAAAGGAGGACAAAAAACACAAAATATAAATAACAGAACACAAAAATGGCAAAGTGTCACGTGCATGGCCGTGTTGATTTATTAAAACAGGGTCATGCTGATGAATGCATTAAGCACGCGTCGTGCGGTTGGGCGGCTCGAGCCTCAGATTTGCGCTTTACGATTAAAACAGAGATGATGGCGTGCAAGTACAGCCAACAACACGGCCAAGTCAGTGATTGACAAAAGAGAGAAAGCCGGACATTTTCACATTTTTGGCCAAACCCTGCCAGACGGAGGACACAACGTCAAAAAGGAGGACATGTCCTCCTTTTGTCGGATGTCTGGTAACCCTGTCTGTGGTGGCACATTCAAAGCCAAAGGCACGCATCATACTAGCTACCTCCGCGCAGTAGAAAAGTGCATGAATGCCAGTATGCAGAGAAGGTGCCTGCTTGTCTGTTGACTTCCTTGCAAAGTCAGCAATTTGAGATAAAAGCAGCTCCTGTATCTCCTACACAAACAAATAAGCACTGAGCAGACCTCATGTCATCCGCACTGGGCAGACCTCACGTCATCCGCACTGGGCAGACCTCACGTCATCCGCACTGGGCAGACCTCATGTCATCCGCAGGGGACTCCACTGGCTAATGCCACACTGCAAGTCTGCCTTTGGAGAATTTACTTTTGCCCTCTGCGTTTCAGAATCCATTCTCCCAGTTCTCATCACACAGTTTTGCAAATGGCATTTCCCAGTCCCATGTAACACATCCTTTCGGTCGGCCGTGCATTGATCTGCATGCTTAAAAATGTGTAGTTTCACGTAAAATGAGATATTACTTTTGTGTACAAATACAAAACTGTGCTGTAACATTACTGGGAGTTCTCGTTAAGTGTTTGCAGTATTTCTAATCATAGTCTGCCAAGCATATGAAAACTGCTTAATGGAGCTCTGTAAAGGAACGACGTTCACTACATTCTGTTGAAATCCTTGGGTCGCTGTTGCTTCGTGGACATATAGAGAATTGAGCTGCAGTTCTGTAATAAGAGAATAATTCATGGGTGTCTGCGGCATAATTTAATCAGGGATACAGCTTACATTGCTCCATATAAGGCTTCACACCACCATTTCCAGCACTCAGGTCATGTCTTTAAAGCAGAACTTCAGAAGACTATCTACTGCCACAACCTCAAGAAACATACCACACACGTCATATGGTAAATCTAGTTACAGATTCAGTGCATTAGTTAATTCTGTGTCATCTATGGGAGATGTGAAACGGAGTGATAATTAAATTATATTAACAAAGCATTCGAGGTTTTTGTTGTTTAATACACTGCCTGTATTAAAATGAAAGTGATAAATGTTTTATAATTTAAAATAAACAATAATCCATTCTAAGTATATAGATGTGAATTTTGGAGAAAGTGCAGATTGCTTTTTTTTCCACAACATCCACTGTTTTAAATGATAATTTGGTAAAAGTGGCCTTGGCAAGGTGGATTAATTACAATTTAAATAAAGTGTGAGAACGTTCAGACAATCCAGCCCTGTGATTGGGTAATTGTTTTACCAACTGGTGTGGTTAAGGTAAGTCAGGTGGTTTTGAAAGCAACTGAGGCATGTGTGACAATTGATTTCATCTGAAGAGTAAAATGCTAGCGTGAGAATGAAACAAATTAAATGCTGGTGTTTTGGGAGACTTTATCTTGTCACTTGTAGGTAGTTGAGAAAAGCACAAGGAATCTGAGCCCATCTTGGGTTTTGAGGCAGTCTCTCTCTCTCTCTCTCTCTCTCTCTCTCTCTCTC
>JABJVR010036444.1:0-22308 GCA_025773905.1 Chitala chitala
GCGCCCCGCCCTGGGTGTCCCCTGCCCTGCGCCCTATGTGCTCTGGGATGGGCTCCAGGTTTCCCCGCGACCCTCATAATAATGAGCGGTTAAGATAATGGATGGATGGATGGACTCCAACAACTGGGTATACTTTAAGCAAATCTCTTCCCTATACCCTTTATGTCCAAAACCCAGCTCACCCAGTGTAAACTCTCCCTGGTGGTCCATGGTGATGTTCTTACCTCAGTGATGTCTGTCTTCATGGAGATTTACAATTGAACTATTCAGTCTCCTATTCTCTCGTATGTCTTATGGTATTGGCTCATTGCCAACTGACAACTTAATATAAGTAGATATTGTGTACTGGAATTTTATTCTGAAGATTTTCACAGCTGTCATATGTAGGTCCTACAGTACTAAGTACACCTTTAATATTCTTGGCAGTGACCGTTTCTCTTCTTTACACAAAAAGATATTTTATCTGAAACGATCAAGTCTACGAAATGTGAGATTTCCAATGAAATGGCAGCAACACCCAAACGCAGTTAGCTGCTTTTTTGATGGCTCATGAGTCAGAGGTGCAGGATGATGTGTGAGCTGGAGGGATCCATGAACACATCCAGATCGAAGAGGGTAAAACTTAGGCTGGGGACTCACAGCTGTGCTTCATGTGTGCGATGCCAGAGAAGGTCCTGAGATGACAGAGTAGAGGTAGGTATGAGGAATGGATAAGCGTACTAGAGCCTGCAGCTGTCTCAGAGCAGATGAGTGGAGGTCCTTAGCGGTTGAGTACAGATCCAAGCACCTAGAATGTATGTGAGGCACACACACAGAAGTAAGTATTGCTGGTGTTTCTGCTCAGCACACAGGCCTCCTGGATGCAAAAATAACCCAATATTACAGGGCTGACTGTTACACACAACTGTCTGTATTAGAAAACCAGGGCTCAGAATTACATCAGTTACAAAAAGGAATAAATGGCTGACATTCCATGAGGTACTAGGCCAAAGTGAGCTACCTATGAAGCACTTTGTGATTCAGGGCGCTGATGAGAAGCACCTGTGGTGTACCTGATCAGTTATTTCTCGATATGTAACAGGCTGTTCAGGCTATTAATAGTATTTTATGAAATATCTCCAAACATAATTGTACAAACTGATTACAAACGCGTTATTAGCAAGTTCAGCAACAAAAAATCCTTAATTGTTTTAGCAGTTTGATTAAATATTTACATTATTTGACCCATTCGAAGCGACATTTCTAATACAGCTTTAAAAACTAGTATTAACACCACCTCGCTACTAATTTAAATTAAATAAAGCCACAATAATCGGCAAAGGGACTCATACGTCACCTCACACACCAACGCTGCGAAGATACCGCACACGTCTGGATTTTTACGAAAGGACATGATTTCCAGATCAGTAATCATTTCAGTAGGATCAACCTTCAGATTGGTCTGCACTGTGTTCCAGTATTACATTAAGATCAAAACCACACCTAAACACCATCACACACGTAATTTTGCAGTTATTCCCAAGCACCGTTCACCTGTACGGAAGGCAGTGTAACTACACATGGTGTATGCAGGAAAAGCGAGCATTTAAAATGTTTCAGCAACGTTAAAAATAGTGACACGTGAATGTTCAGACAGGATTGTCTGTTCACCACGGGCGCCCGCACTCGCACTGTGATTTACTAAATAAAGTAAAAGTACAGTATATGACCAAATCCGCTTGCACGCTTCACAAGATTTAGATTTAGAGCAATGATCCGGTCGCACGAAGTTTAGTTTGAGCTGATTGTGGTGCAGTTCTGTCAGGGGGTCTTAATCGTCATCCTGCAGATCAGCTCTGTATTACAGTATTTATTCAGCATGATGTATTAAACTCGATGCTGACTGCTGCAGAATATTACGTCGATGCTATTTACAGTGTATTAAATACGATCGATACCAGCCGTTATTGGCAAGGTCTGGTTATTCAAACAGTAGCGACGGTGACCTTCACCTCTACATTGTCTCATTATTTCACTTGTGTCACTTTGACAAATATAAAAGTGAGTAATATAGATCTTAATTAAGAACTGTGTATTTTCCCGCTGCAACTGTAACTTGAAATTTGAAAATCAATAAGTGAATGAACAATTAAATCAACGGGCTTTTCATCTAGTGACTGTAAAGAATATACACATATTCTTAACTGTTCTGTAAAAAAAAAAAAAAAAAAAAAAGTAACCTCCTGCTGAAAATGGGATAAAAAATGTACAAATTTCGTTTTTTCTTCCATTGCATTTTTAAAGGTTCCTCAAGACACAAATCACTCTCCCTATTTTATCACAATCCTCTGAATTCCATATACAGCTGTGAAATGTTAGATTTCTGTACTGTATTCTGTCATGGTGACAAGCATCCACACACAATACTGCTCAGTTAAACATAGGTGGTGTAGATGGTGCAGCAGCCTGTGTTTAACTGAGGCTGGCAAGAAGTGACTTATTACCAGAGTTACACAGCAAGCAGAGCAGTCTAGGGTCCATTGGTAAGGTGTGAGGCAGAATAACAGTTAACAGACAGCTTCCATTAAAGAAAAAACTGCTAAACCTACAAACTGACAGGATCACTTCTTATAGCCAATCAGGTTTTATTATAGTTCAATATCATTTGTGATTTTTCACTAAGTCCATTGTACTAATTTATTATTAATTAATTAATTATATATATTTTTTTTTTCAGAGAAGATTAAAATTAAACTAAATGAGCCAGTATTTGAAAAAGCTACCATAAAAATGATTTCTTGACCGCTTCAAAAATGTGATTGATCAGTACAGCTGAAAAAGAGTTATCAATGACAGACAGCATTTAACAAGACAGAAAGAAACATCACTTTGGTGCTGAAATCGATTCAGTGTAGTGTAAAAGGAGATAGAGAACGCACACTTGTAATTTGATATTCACCTCAGTCTTTTGCCAAAAGTGGCATCAGTCATGAAGGTTGTGTTAGCTTTTGTAACCTGAAATCAACATGTTTACATTCAATTATTGCACTTACAGAGGCCACAAAATAATAATAATTAACACTGAAAATATCAAAAATCTATGAGGAAATAAATACTGATGCAATCTCCGGCAACTCTAGGAAGAGCAGTTTACGGCACGGAGCTGGCATATCAATCCGATTTTTTTTTTTATCTTGTCAAATTAATTAAACAGAACCTTTACAAAAAAGTTTTAAACACAGAGATGTCAGATCTGTATAAAAAAACTATTTTAATCTCGCCTGAAAGAATAAAAAAAACTCCATTACACAAAGAAACATCTGTTTTTTGTTTACAATCAGACTAAATTAAGTATGATTATGCGGTTTCTGTGCATGAAGGGCCTTATTTCAAATCGATGTTTCTAATTTGAAGGATTTGAACAGAGCTGCTGTTTGTTTTTTCTGCGTTGAAACTGCCTACAGTCTAATGAAGATTCCCACAAGACTGGAAGGTATCAGGTTTTCACAAAGCAGACTGACTGTCGCACAAGGAATCGCATCACTTAGTGTTTCGTCACTCTGCCTGTCTCTATTTCGTAGCTGTAATTGGCTAAATAAAACATGCTGTCTTAAAATTTGTGAGAAACAGGAAGCACAATATTTTTCAAACATATTCAATTGTTCTGAAGGTGATACAGATTTTTATTTAATACCCTCACCCATCACCATCACACACCAGTAGTGTTTTGAAAGTTGCTTCAGCATTCTAATTGGGCAGAATTACCAATTAAAATGTACAGACAACTAAGACAAGTGATATTGTCAGTTTTGTGAGCTTTATGGTGTTATGAAATTTCAGAACTGTTAATAAAATATCAAAAGAGTTACGTGTAATTATCAACAAAATAGGAAAGAGAGTTTCAAAGAACGCATGCAGGTGTGGTTTTCAAATTTCATCCCATAATATTATTGACATGGCAATGATAATATATAATGTGTGATGTTGACCTGAGGTGACCTAGAAGGCCACTGGTTGCTCACACCCAGGTGTGGGATCTAAGTGCATGGCAGCCCTCAGGTGAAGTTACTTGAAGTTCATTTAAAATAATTTTTAAAATGTGCGATAATACTGTATATGTTGTACATTACATTAGTACACTAATGTACATTAGTGTGTCTGTTTGGTATTGTGTGTGTGTTTGTGATATCTGAGCACTGACATTGTTCTAACTCACCATGTGACTTTGTCTCTCTCGTCCATGCCTGGGTGCGTCCGAGCTCAGGTAAAACACTGACAGCTGTAATCCACAAGGTCCAGCATGTCAACGAGCCACAGCATACTCCGATTGGCTGGGTGTCGCTGTGTGCCCAAACTGTGTGCTGAACAAAAGTAGCTGCAAACTTCAGTCAAGGCAATACAATGCCTATGCATTTAACGCAACATGGCATGCTTAGGAAGGATTGGGCAGATGGCTGGTGTTAGAAACGTCACCCTTTGTTGCACACAATGTTGTTCTTTCTTTTTCCCTATTTTCCCTGCCTCACAGTTCTTATTGCCCATTTGAAGCAGTACACATGTCATACAGGATGAGGCATGCTTGTCTGCGTCTATGGAAACGGGAGCCTGGGCTGGGGCGCCGAGTGCTTGTGCATCCCTGCGAGACTGCTGCAAGGAGAAGAGGAGAGTCCCCCGAGAGGAAGCATCTATGTATCACACCTCGTCAGAGGGCCTGTGAGGAAGTATATGCAGAAGGCAGGCTGTCAGATACACACCAGGTCAATGTCAAACTGCAGTAGGCTCTCTGTATTAAATAAAGTACAACAATTCTTTCTTGCAGCTAACTGGTTTCATGTCAAATTACACTGTTGCATTTTCCATATCAGCCCAAGCCCATTTTTAAATTTGAAAATGTTTTTCAAGTTCTAAATCTTATGTGCTTTTGCTTTGCACACTTGATAATTTTTTTAAAATCCATTTTAGTTTTTCCACGGGTAAAACAGAGAAGTGTAAATGTGCCACCTAGTGGCCCAACTCTGTAATTACTGTGCTAACCTCTACTAAACAGTGTGCCAAAACTATACAACTCGTCTCTGCTGAGGAATTGATTAGCAGAGTTCTTGGATACCGACCGCAAAAAACAATAAGCTTTCTGTAGTCATATGCTGGATTTCAGCACTTTTAAGATTTAATGTGACATCAGGAGGATTTAAATGGGTGGGAAAGATGGGAAATTAGCAAAACTATGTCCTTAAAATGGAGGAAGCAATAAAGTCAGACTACCATTTGTTTGGGATATGTGCATCGATAAAAATAACAGCTGTTTACTGATTACTGTCAAAGCAGACTGAGCAGGAGGAAGATCAAGAACGTACGACAGTTGTCAGAAATGCAGATATGTGTGATGGGGTTAATATTGGAGTTTATCTAAAGCAAAAATAGCAAATCAACGAAGGAGCACCTGTATGACCTACAGTGAAATCTCACTGCTACAATTTTATCACATCCATTTTTTAAAGCATACGCTGAAACACGTTTCATTGTATTTTAAATTCTGAGAAATAAATGAGCTACTTTTGAAGCTAATGCAATTAAGTAGCAGGTTTGTTACATTCATTTAGCGGTCACCTTTACCCAAGGCAGCTTACAACATTTTGCATACATATTACATCAATATCAGTTCTCCACACTTGGCCCGTCCCCCTGGGAAGACAGTGGGCACCCACATGCCACACCCAAGGTGCTGGCATCTCCGTGTCTTGCGCAGGGACACACCTGGTGGTTGGAGGTGGGATTTGACCTGGAAGGCTCCCCTATCCCTGCCTGAGGCTCTGCTCCTTGGGTCACTTGTTGGTGCTTTTTGTATTTTAACATTCTACTGTATAAGGTTTATGTGTATACATGTTTTTTTTAATTAATTAATTAATTTTTGGTGAAACTGGTTATTTCCTCACTTCAATGGTATAACATCATAACCCGTTAGATCTGAACCTGCATTTGAGAATAGGGGTGGGCGTGTCTTCGTGTCTTTGTGAGAGGATGGGTTATCGGTGGACCTCTTCGGTTCAATTATGTACAAAGTACCAGAAAGCCACACTTAACTAAAAATTTTAATATTTTAATATAAAATTACTTACATGAAAGTCAAATGCACACATTGTAATATTACGTAAGTGAAGGTATGAAAATATCTCTTGTTAACTGTACTTAAGTATCAAAAGCAGTTTCTGAATTAATGTACTTTTAGTAAAAGTTGAAGTATTGGTGTTAAGAAAGCAGTCAGAATTTGAAGCATTTGAAATTTTTATTTTGTAGTGCCTTCACTTCCAAATCATCATTGCATCTTCTAAAATTAACAAAACAAAAACATGTATGTGTTTCTTGAGGTTTAACCAGGAGTTATTGAATACCAGAATTTCAGTACTTCTTGGAGAGCACAGGAAGCACTTTTTAATGAAAAACCCTTCATGCCACTAACCTGGTCTGACTCATTTAGAGCAGGAGGTGCTGTTGGAGAAGTTATGCTAGCAGATGTAGTAGGTATTGAGCCACCATCACTGCTGCTAGAGCAGGTTTCTGCTGCTTCCATGATAGCTTCTTTCTGCTGCTCTGTTTACCTGCCCGTGCTTGTTACAGTGAACTCAGACTGAAAACTGAAACTTTGGGAGTGTTTTTTTTGTGTTCTAGCAAGCAACAAAAATGCAGCGTGGGAAAAGTACTGGAGTAAAAGTATGCATTTTATTTAAGAAAAGTGGAGTAAAAGTCAACAAAAATTTTAAAACTCAAGTACAGTATAAATACTCCTCAAAAATACTTAAGTACTGTGAATAAGTACCCCTACTTTGCTACATTACACCACTGCTTTGGTTCAGCACTTTTCGGAGGTGTCTTGGGTCCTTTAATGGTTTGGCTCAGTGGCTGTGATCATGGCGTGGAACGAGAGATCCACGCCTTCCTGCTTTCTCCGAAAACCTCTGTGACCAGTTCATAAAAGGCATAACAGCTACATTTTGTGGCAGTTGTCACTGGCAGAGTTTCAAGTGTGAATTTGACCGTGGACTAAATGTCTGTTTTAACTTGTCACTGCAGTTGTGGAGACAGACCAAATTGGTCAATTTTCCATGTTAAATAATATGACAGCCATTAGTGCCTTTTCTTTTTGATTGGCTGGTATTGTTACAATATAAACTTGATAAGATGAGTCAGCTTTATTTTGCAGTTTTTTTTTTCCTTTAAAACACATAGTAACAAAGTGAATTTGTACAGATTGTCCATAATTTATGTGTGTCTCACATATATTTCTGCAATGTCATTATGACTGAGTACACTTGTGATACAAAAATAAATACACCGAGATGCTCAGATCCTTTTCACTCTCTTAGGCTTCGTTCCCTCAGATCTTCGTTTTAATTACACTCCATCCTGCTGCCAAAGCAAGCCATTAAATGACAAAGAGGCCTTGTTCAGTCCACCTGCGCCTCTCATAAGCATGCCAAAGACACATTTGGTGTTATTTAAGACTGAGTAATTAAAGATTATTCCATTCCATTTCATGTGTTTAGTGTTCTGTATGTTCGCTCTGGATGTAGATGAAGCATGAGGTGGTCAACTTTCCGTCCAGCACGCAGAACTGCTGAAGGTTCCTCAGTGCACCGCTACACGGCTGCCATCTACAATTATAAATGTTCACTGTACTGCCAAAGAAGCAGTTTGTGTACATTGGTAATATCTGTGGCAAGTAACGTTTGAAGACTTTGGAGAATGTTTTACAATTGCATTTGGCAATAGCATATGTGCAGGGGCAATTCTAAAGAATCTGGAGGCCCCAGGCAAAGATCTTCACTGGGATTTCTGTAGATTTGTTATTGCAATGTGTACTATGCAACTGACTGCCCCCAAATCCTCCCTCCCAGCTTGAGGCCCCAGGCAACTACCTGGCTTCTCTGTCCTGTTGCAGTGCCTCTGCAGATGTGTAATAAAACACATTCTATTTTGCATTATAATTGCAGGGCTTGCATTTGTGTGTGTGTTTGTGTGTGTGCATTTGTGTGTGTATGCACACGTGTCCAATGGGGGTGGTGATGGTTTATTCACATTCTCCCAGTGGCAGTGGGGAAAGAAATTACATATATTCACTGCCCTTGTATTATAGTGTGTTGTAGTGTTATTTTATTTTGCTGTTCATTTTATTTATAACAGTTGAAGAGGCTCTTGTGTCTTGAATAACTTACTGTTCAGCTGCACTTGAACTGGGCCCGTTTGATGTGTGACAGAGGTCTGCAGTTTGTTCATTTGGACATGAATATTCTCTCAAAGAATTTAGCAACAGAAGAATTAATCTCAGGCTTAATTAATTTAATCTCAAATGTTCCACTATTATGACCATGCTTTGCAACTGTCATTTAACAGGTATCTTTTTTATTGTATCCAACCATGTGCCCTGCAATGGACTGGCACCCCATCCAGGGTGTTCTCCTCCTTGTGCCCTAACCTCCAGGATCCCCGTTACCCTGCACAGGATAAGCAGTACGGAAAATGGATGGGTGGGAACATGACCTTTGTGTTGCGTGCATCTGACTGATGTTTTATGAAGTAGTACAATTCTGTATGATTTTAATTTTTGCTCTTTAATAGGGATATGCATTTATTTTTCATTTTTAAATACAGACATATCAGTCAGCTTCATGAATTTCATGGCTGTAGTCATATTTATTTTACTGTTTTCATCGGTGTGCGAAAAGACTGTTTGTATAAAATTCTGGCAGGACCAAAATTTCTGCATCTTTCTGCTGAATCCTTATTGCAGCTCATTGGATGTCTCTTCAATTTATTTCCCTCCTTCCATTATTGTTTGAGCGGACTCATTTGCTAATGCACTGTAATTTCACAACCTGCAAACTGAGTAAGGGTTTCTTGATAAATTTTAGTCTTGGTATAATTTGTCAGTATGAAAAAGGTTTACTCTGAAACATGAGCAGGAGAACGGAGCTGGGTGTGGGACATTGCAGAACACATCATGTGTCACACAGCATCTTGGTAGGCACTGTCCTCAAATGAAGACAAGCTAAAGGTAAAGACTGAGGAAAGACATCAGTTTTTGAAGATGGATTGGACTAAATGAAATAGGCATCAATAAGTTTGGAAGCACAATGTTACTACATGAAATGTGAATGGACAGAGCCCAGCCACACACAGCAGTGTGCCAAAGGGATTTCCTTAAGAAAGAATTCTGGAAGAAGAGCAGAATGACTGATACCTTTGAAGGACATCCCAGTTGTAATGTTCTCACTGGAGAGTAAGTATGGTAGTTCTGGATTAGTTTGTTGTCGGCACAGGCCTCTGTCTTTTGTGCTTTCTGTTCTCAGAAGACTGTCAGAGCTATAGAGATTTTCAGGAGAATAACCTTTTTTACTGCCTTAAAGTTTTTTTTTACATGTAGAAAGCTGAAGGTCCCTGCCTCATATGACTTATTTCACTGAAGAAAAATGCTACCGAATGGTATCTGGGATTCTACGGTCCACAAACTGAAAGCCAGCATATTCATTAACTTTCCTTTAAAACGTTATTTTGTTGGGATCACTGAAAATAACACGTAGTCTGGGTACAGAAAAGGTTGGCAGAAAATTACTAGCAAGGGGTTTCTTACAAATAATAACAAAAATAATATGTTGAAAAGATTATTAACGATCTCTTAAATATGTCCCAGGCTTACTGGTAATTAAACATATGATGTGCATTTATGAGAATATTTTCTGATGAGCTGTAGCTCAGTTTGAACTTCCCAATATATATTTCAACAATGCCCTCATAAAAAAATCCACAGATAGGCCCAGTAAAAGGATGTCTTTGTTTATTCTCCACTAAACACTGACCCTGCATCAGATGGAGCTGAAAAAATATTAGTGGCCAGAATTAGTGGCCAGAATTTGCTGGACATTTCAAGTACACTCCTGGCTTTGGACAGTGTGAAAACTGTATAAGCAGTTCTTCTACTAAGAGCCGTGTGTCCCTTTACACTCATTTATGGCAGACTTTATGACTTTTTTTTCTTGTTAATATTATCAATCTAATTGGTGCCCTGTGTGAGAAGGTGCATTTAGGTAGTCATTTCCACAGAATGACCCATGGCACCTTTACATTGTGGAAGTTGTATCTGTTA
Source organism: Chitala chitala (assembly GCA_025773905.1). Taxonomy (NCBI): domain Eukaryota; kingdom Metazoa; phylum Chordata; class Actinopteri; order Osteoglossiformes; family Notopteridae; genus Chitala; species Chitala chitala. The sequence goes on from JABJVR010036444.1 coordinate 10,118, forward strand.
CAAATTAATTGGACCTACAATAGTACTGTCACACACATGGGCATGAAAATGAGATGACTGTGGAGCAAAGGGTGAGGAAGGCCAGCAATGTCATTAGTTAGGGAGGACAGTGATGTCGGTGGACAGGGAGGACAGTGATGTCATTAGTTAGGGAGGACAGTGATGTCATTGGTTAGGGAGGACAGTGATGTCGGTGGACAGGGAGGACAGTGATGTCATTATTTAGGGAGGACAGTGATGTCATTGGTTAGGGAGGACAGTGATGTCAGTTGTGTCAGGGCAGTATTGAAAGTGGTGAGGAACACAAGACTGTCCTCTTGTGTTCATGTTAACATGGAGTTTGTGTAAAATGCCCCCCAACCTAACTCTCTGACTGTCTTCAGCACAACAAGGTAGAATTGCTCAGGGCAGTGTGTCACCTCACATGAAGTACAAACAAGGTCATGGGGAGGAAGCTCACAAGTCCTGCAAATATTCTCCGGGTTTTTGTCATGTTTCCATCACCCCCATAGCTCAGCTGAGTTATTTTGGTGGTGATAAATAATATTTGCCACATGTAACAGGACTATCTTTATCACTGTCCGGTCAGGAAGGACACTACCATTTAGATGCTCCCAGGACAGCGTGATCCAAAACAGCGAGTTACAGCCCACCATAAAGCACTACATTCTCATTTATTTGATTTAGGGTTCCGCTCTTCCTCCTGCGCCGGCAGCGGCCAGAACACACCATTCCGGGTGTCCGTGGGCTTCAGACAGACCCCGCAACGAGACCCAGCACCAAACGAAAATCCATGCATTACGCTAGCGGGTCAATAATCTGTACTATATAAGAACCATATTGAATGTAATGTCATGTATTTATCAGCTGTTAAGAAAAAATTGCTGCTTTTAGAGAAATCCGAGCCTTTAAGCAATGATTAAATATCGTCTTATAATTTTAGAGTAATAGAATGGTTTTTGGTGCAGAAAAAAAAATGTCACAGTAGCCATCTTAATGGGACAAATTAACTACATTATTCATGACATAACTGGAAAACATAAGACTCTTTCGCACGTTTTTGTTGTCAGCTGATTATCTAGGGCCATCAGCACAGCTGTAAACCCAACACTGCACACAAACTGGAAGGGTTTCTCACAGCACTACTGTAATCCCATCAATTGGCTTTAAAACCCTAGCATTTAAATCCATTTGTCATCATACTGCACGTTTCTAGCCTTTAATGTGTAGCAGGCGTTGGACGCTGACAGGTGGCAGCTAAAAAGGGGCACAAGCTAAATGGCCATTAGCAGCCAATTTTATAAGTGCAACTAAGTCAGTTTTGACTTCTACAAAAATGGCCGAATTGGCGACAATTTTGGAGCTTTCTTGTTATTTCTTCTCTCCAACTGCATTCATTATTTAGCAGCAGATCCGTGATGCCCTTTTTTCGGTTCCTCTCACTCCTCCTTGGATCCGTCCAAACCCATTTGGTTAATAGCTGAGCTGATGCAGAACAGGAACCAGTCTTTGGCCACAGACTCTCCCCAGTCCCCCCTCCCACCCAAAGACTGTGCCTTGTCTCCACAGTGGTAATATAAAAAATAAGTGAAACAAAGGCTGATGTCTTCTAGCAGAGAAAAGAAGCTCTTTCATTGTATTTTATTTTGTAACTGACTAGACTCATTAGAAGCGGGTTACTTTCGATCTGGCCTGGCATGCTTTGAGCAGCCAGATGGGTTCTGTGTTGAACCTTCCTCCAATATTCTGCAGTTTTTTTATCCCCTGCCATATTTCTCATCTCGTTATACATTCGTGCAGTTTTTTTTTTTTTTTGCATACTCATCCATCATCTGTCTTCTCAGAAAACTGAAAAACACAGAGAGCAAAAATGCTATTCTTTGAAAACAATCTGTCGGGGTGATGGAGTGGGAGTGACTTCAAACCTGCCCCCTAGGATATTTGGGGGAGAGCTCCTGCCTATTCACATTTAACTCTTTTAGCTAACGTGCCTTCTCGCCAAAGACACATGCGTTAAAGTCTTATGCACTTAATGCAACAGCAGTGCGCCTCAGCAAAGCCAAACTCACAGCTCTTGCACCACTTCTGGATACACCTGTCTGTACATTTTTGGTGAGAGTTATGTGTGAATGATCGGAGAATGTGTTGTCATAGTTAAAAGATCATTACGCTTCAATATCATAATGCAAAGTAAGGACTGTAGCAGTCAGAATCTCTGGAGGGCATTAAAGATGCATTAAAAGGAACGATTTAATGTGAAATTTAATTTGGCACAAGATGCCTTTCATTCCACTGGCAGGTCATTTTCTACTTAAAAGACCACAAAAGTTGGGTCAGCCCCTCTGGCTTGCCTGTCCTTTGCAGTGTTGAATCTGTTCTCCTGTTGCATTATGGATGACAGAGGGAAGCTGGGAGTCTCAGCAAACTCCCAGCCCCCATTTGTTTCCTGTCAGGGTGCAGACAGCATGCCATTGGATGCCCTGAGATTGTGTGGGATAAGAAGGCCTCTTGTTAACTTGAGAGAAAGAGGTGCTCCAGAGTAACTCTGCGTTACTGGTTCCTGTGATCTCTACAGGACACACACGTACCAGGTGTGATTCACTTTCCTCTGTGAAAAGGCAAAGCCTGTTGAGTAACATGGTTGTAATTCAAGTGCATTCAAAAGTTCCTTTGTAAAAGGAATTTCTCAGTTGACGCTTGGTCTTATTTGCTTAGTTTGTGAGCTGGTCTGGGTGTTTAACCATGACAACAAAAGTTCTTATTTCCAAAGGGAGGTTTATCCTGTAATCTTATATGTAATTTTTCAGTATTGGGTGGTCAATTTACATTTTTTCCCCAAAAGAAAATTTAACTGATTATCAAACCAAAAAGTAACACGATATAACACAAAGCGGGCAATTAGAGAGGAGAGTTACCAATCTCCAAACGAATGACCCGCAACCTCTACAGAGCGCAGACCCTCAGCTCTCATGCCAGCAGAGTGTGTTTGCTGAATTTCATTTCAGATGAGTGTGACCTTAATTGATCACAGGTGACCAAGTTGCTGGCTGAATGAACTGCAGACCAAAGATTTTTAAAAAGATTTTATTAAGGACACATGTTGATTTGTTGTGTCCAGTGAAATTTAAAACGGGTTTGAAAGGCTGTAAGAATTTTAAATTAGCCTTGTGCCCTTTTGTGCAGAGCAGTCTTTTTTCTTTTTAACTTATGATCCTGAGCAAATAGCGAATGTATAATGATTTTTTTTCATTGACATGCTAAGAATGATTAAGGATATAATTGTAACCATTGACCAACTATTACAATGAGCACTATGATTTATTTTGGGCTAAAATATTCATAAATGGAAACAGCTAGAATTCTGTTCTTGCTAGTACAGGTCCACAGCACATCACACCTGCGCTCCTATTAGTTCAATCAGCAGCACTATCAACCACAGTTAATTAATACCTCTGCAAGACTGAAAAAAAAGAAAACCAAGCAGCACAGAGGGATTAAACCTGAGAAAAGCTGTTTCCGGAGTTACTCCATTTCTGCGCAGTGATCTGTAACCAGCTGAATATTGGAAATTGTCTCAGATACAATGTTATGGAATGCAAATGTAGTACAGCTTTGCAGACCATTCTTGCATATTTGAATGCTGCTGTTTTGCTCCGAGCTACAGACACCCCATTAAATTCAACCCATTCTCTGCAGAAATGGGCTAACCTAAGGTACCATGAACAGGTGATATTTTAATGTGCTTCCATTTATTATAATAATAAAAATTATAAACGTATAAATAAATTTGAATGTGCCCAACTCTTCTTATTTTTAAATCTCACTTCAAGAACTTTTCATACTCCCTGGTGTTTAATACAGTGTGGCGAGGTATTCTTTTTCCATTTAAATTTTTTATTTATAGTTTATCGTGTTATTTGTCTATGAAGATTCTCAGTGGTCCAGGTGAGGTTATCTGGAAGTTGAGTCATGTCAACTGTACTTCTTTCTCCTTTAGGACAAAACGTTTCACCTTTTACCAAAAGGCTTCTTCACTCTGATGGTAGTGGGGAAGATTCTATCACTATAATAGAGATATTCCCCAAGGTTCATTGTATGTTTGTAAAGCAAGTTTACTCAATTACACTTACCAAGGATTACACAAGCTTTTTTAAATAACATTATTGCAGGTAAAATTGCATTAATAATTAATAAACACAAATAAACATAAATAAACATGTAGTATGCTGACTGGAAGAAATACTAAATTTGGCTAAAGACTGTGTCAAGCAGGGGAGCAGTGGTGATGAGGGAAACATTCAGTCTCCATGAATCATGGGTTTGTTAAGGTTAAACAAGGATAAAAACAGACACTTCAAAAGGCAAAATAATCAGCTATGATAAACAGAGAGCTACTGACAACGTTCCCAGAAGGGCTGTCCAGAATCCGGGTGGGCGCACAGTCTGTCAGTAAAGAATGGAGAACAAAGAACAAACCTAGCCACAATGTCAGCAATGACTAGAACCACTTTCTGATTCCACATGACCAGAGTTAAAAGCTCAAACTACCATCAACACAGAGCTTAGGTGGACAATGACAGGAAGTGATGTAATCAAGAGGGTGTCAACAAACATATCTAAACAATAGAGGAAGGGGCATTCTGGCTATAACAGATTATAGCTGAAGAAATATCAAAGTTACATAGTTTGAGTATGCAGAGGTGTTACAAAAACCATGAAGTAACATTGTATTTTTCCAGATTTATATCGACAGTAAGAAAATGCAAGTCCTTCAATGAAATTATACAAGAATAATTTATGACACAGCCCAAAGACAGAGGCTTCCACTGACTGCCTGGCATTCAACATCAATGTCAATTTAATTTGTAAAACACATTTAAACACAACGCCATTGTCCAAAGTGCTGTACGATGGCAGCTATAACAATAACAAATAAGTAATAAACAATGCAACAGCAAAACAAAGTAAAACAATGACAGCTAAATACAACAATACATAAACAATCAAACAATAACATAAAAATATAAAATAAATTCAGATGTCTGTCTATTTCTCATTGAAATTAAATATTAAAATGGGAAGCTGAGCAGGCAGAATTCACTGTGTCGAGCCAGCTGCCTCTACGGTAAATTACGTCAATATAGAATATAATCATGACAAAGACGTTTGGGAGATCTTTAATTCTGAGGATACAGCAGAATGGATATTTATGTTACCCCCTTGCCAGTCCTGACCACATGGGCCAAAGATCATGTCTTCTGTTTACTACAGATTAAAATTTTTTTTATTATTTGTGCTGTTGCATCCATCCATCACCCAATCCTTTGTCAGGACTGTGGCAGCCTTGGGAGTAAGGCAAGGGGCATCCTGGACCGGGTGCCAATCCCTCGCAGGGCGTAATCTGTGCTGTTCATTCTCATTTTTCATTTCTTAAATGAATAATATTACTGGGGTCAGTTGCACATTTATACACGTCATGTAATGCACAAATACAGGTTAGTTCTAATACTGCTGAAATGAAGGTCACTGAGCTTCAGAACGCAGGTGATGAGATGCCCATGAAATGGGCCTTTCTGTGTGTCAGCACAAAATAATTTATCCTGTTTTATAGCTCTGTATATTTTAACTGAAGCAATTTAACGTGCCTTTATGGGCGTATGCAATGGTGGAGCCTTCATGTCATGAGGTGTGAATGACAAATATAACAAATATAAAAATAAAGCCCCCAGACAAACGAGAGAGACTGTGCATATATTTACTGCATATCAGAAGGTTCCGGTTAAAGGCCCAGTCACCAGCTTGGGTACACCAGCTCGGTCAAATCCGAAAGATTTAAGACTCTCTTTAATCAAATTAAAGTGGGTCTTCTGCAGAACTAAGGAGAAATAACCGCTACAGCACTTTCCAAAAGCTGTAAACCTACGATTTCTTTTTCTTCTTGGTAATTAGTCAGGCAAACAAATAAAGGGGTTTAACAAAGCCCCATTCGTGAGCAGACCGCTGAGCACACAGAGCACTTAGCACAGGAAGGTCAGGGAGAAGAGTAACAGGATTATAACATAAATAAACCTGGAAACTGTCAAACAAGTTAAATGAATATATACAATGTAGTCTCCAGTTATGAAGAAAAGCCAAACCCTCTTAGTCCAGGAGCCTATTTACTTTTCATTTAACCTAAGGCTTGCTTTGTCTGGTTTAACAATAGTTATTTTTACTCATATTTTTCCCTGTAGAAGACTTTTTAAAAAGATAATATGCCTCTAATTTCAGTGCACCAAAGGCGTACTATTAGGCTGTTAGGAGCACTTTTTCCTTTTCAAAGCCAGGGCTATTTGCAGCTCCTCATGGTTTATTCCTGCACCCAACATTCCTCAGGCTGCACAATCAATCCCCTCACAGTTGTCCATTGATCCAGCTGAATCTGGCTGCATAACAACAAATTACTGTTTCTGTAAAAAGTGATCAGTATAAAACAGGCAAATCTGATAACCACAACGTTTTGCATGTTTCATAAGTCATTATTTTGCTTTTAGGCCTTTTGTAGTAAATAAGTGCTTTATTGTCCTTTGTTGTCCTTTGTTTTTCTCCTCATTTGGCAAAATTAGTTCTCATAAAATTTCCTGTCAGTTGAATATTTGCATAAACTTAGAAGGGTCTTTCAGTGCGTATGCAGCCAATCATTTCCTCCCAGTGTGTGTACAGCCAACCATTTCCTCACTGTGTGCGTGCAGCCAATTGTATACTCCCAGTACGTACCGAGCCAATCAATTGCTCCCAGTGCACATACAGCCAATCATTTGCTCCCGGTTCATGTACAGCCAATCATTAACTCCCTGTGTGTTTGTATAGCCAGTTGTTTGCTCCTACTCACCTCACATGCTGTGGCCTTCAGAGAGCCGCATTACCAGTCTAGAAGAGATACTATCTTGTGAGCGCACAACCAGCCTTATTGGAAGTCAGAAATACACTGCTGTAGAGCATTCAATCACTGGGCCATTTAAATGAAATCTGTTACAAAAGACACGGTATCCAGGATGTTGAGCGTTTGTTATAAATGGCTGCACTGTCCGGTGAAAAATGGCCAATAATGTTTGCTTACTAAATAAAGAGCAGAGTGACATCATCAATACGGCCTGCCTGCTTGCTGCTGGTTTTGATCTCTACTGAAACAGCTGAAGCAACATTGCCAGATTAGATCTGAAACCCTTCCTAGATAATGTTATTGCTACCATTGCAGATAAAAGTTTGGAATAATTTAACATGCATCTGGACAAAGGTCTAACAGTGCTAGCAATTAAGAAATAGCATACATTCACAGAAATTATTATAATGCTTATAATAATTTATATATTTCTATAACATTTATTATAATAAGCATTATTATAATGCTTATAATAATTTATATATTTCTATAACATTTATTATAATTACTTATGGGGGTGTAAAATCCTTATTAGTAACACAGATGATTTATATTATTCATACAGTAATTGTGTAATGCTTGTGCCAAGCAGGCAAGAGAGGCGAGGTTGAATGTGCAAAAGGGAGGCTTTAATAAAGGGCAAAGCAAGGAACTAACATAGGAACTGGGGTCTAACAATGCTAAAATACAAATAGGGAAAACCAAACCAAACTACAGGTAACAGGGGAAACAACCAAGGCTTTAAACTAACTACAATCATACAACAGCACAAAGAGATAATTCCAACATTACGGTAACAGCAAGTTAGCAAATTTACAAGTTCACATACAACAACAGGCAAAGGACTAGCAAAGCAGAGAGGTAAATAAAGGCACACTGACAGGGTAAAATGAGATGAGGCTGGCAAATGATAACGAGGGGATAATGAGACACAATCAGAAATGACTAAATACAGGGAGAGCAAGACAACGAGGAACCAACAATGACGCAACACAAAGGGGGCAGGAGAAAGGGTGACATCTAGGGTACACAAGGGTCATGACAGGCAGGGGTGTTACAAATTGTTAGTGAAAGACAGTAAAAATTTGAATTTAAAGGTGTATTACTCACTGGAATAATTTAAAAGCCTTGGAGCATTTCCACTTTTAAAAAATATTGTTCTACACACCTAGCCAGATATTTGCACAGAATGTGAAAGAAATTAAAAATATGACTGAGCCTTACAACAACAAGCATTAATTCAAGCAACTATTGCTGTAATATTCTCCAAAGAAAAAAAACTGGTAACTTTAATAATTCCAAAGTCAAATTTTTGCCATTCTGCCATTAACAAATATATTTATGTTTCTCGGTAAACTGCTGCTGTTCTAGGAAAAAGAGTGTGCATGCTTTCTTTCATTATTGCACCATGCATGTCAATATAGTTCTATCAGCTATATAAAAATTAGAATGCTGTTTTTCATTAACGAGAAATGCATGAGCAAACGCTCACTAGGAGAACAACAATATCATTAATCTATATATGGGCAAACCACTCTTGCTAGGAAATGCAAATGCAAAGGACTCTGATTTAGGAGAAAGCCCATTGCAGGCAAAGGCTTCTGGGAAAATCTGTGTGGAAATGTGGTTTGTCTCCCTGCCAATAATGCGCTTCCTGAACAGTTGTAAATCAGTTCTCAACAAGACCAATCCCAGCAGTCTTTGCAAAGAGTCACTGCAAAGAATAGTGAATTTAAAATAACTCAGGACCCTGCCAGACCAGTAGCTGAGCTGTTGCATGTAAAAATGGGATTTGCTTGTCAAAAATGCACTTTTGCATGCCCACACACACACACACATATGCACGCACACAGATGCTCAGGAAAACACATTAGTTGCAATTAAATTCCTTTATATCCTTTTAGGGGATTAAAAGTGTTTGGCCTGATATTACTTTGATTTTTCTCTTGGTGAAGACTGTTGTCGTATACTGTGCTACAGTACCCTGAGCACACGGAGAAACGCCTTGATGATCCCAAAATAAAATATTCTCATGTTTCCATACAGAAACCTCAATTTTTTCATGTATGCCTTCATAGACTATGTATAAATAATTTATATCTCATCAGAGAGAAAGATAGGAAGTAACAGGACTGATGCTAGACAGAGATTTATGTCACTGAGTGGTTAATGTTTCACTGAAAGCACCTAATAAATTAGTCAGTTTATACAGTTAAAATATTCGCTAGAGTGACACTGTTCTGCATTTTCCTGGCTATTCTGGCAAAAGTGAGGCAGACAGCTACTCCATCAGCACCTCTTTAGACCACACTTGTAGGACAGGTGCGACATGCTTATCTTTCACCTTGATTACCATTTTAATGGTTTATCTGAAATCACTAAACATTGTCTGATAGATACCCTTAGCTTTTTCATAGTGCTTTCTTGCAATTCAAAACTACAAACTACACAACATATTTTTTAACACTCTGCTATCTGCTGTTCTTAAGTACTTGTTACATTTACTATTGTATTGAAGCAAAAATTATTTGTAGTTATTAAGAAAGAAGTACTCTTCTAATTGTTGATGTTGGTGTGAAATTCTGAGGACTTATACCCCTATAATAACTATTTTACATCCCTTTGGACAAATTTTTATTATGTCTTAACAGAAATTACAGATGAATGAAACATCACACCAAAACCCAGAAATGACCCATAACAATGAAGATAACTTACCTTAACACTGATTTGACATTGGAGTCAAAAACAACCCATGAAATCAAACACAAAACCAGAGTGCCAGCACCAAACCAAAGCTCGGTTCAGCTTTTCACGCACCAGCTCTATTTCCCTAACAAGATGAGCTACACCTGTTGACACCAGCCTTCTCAGGTTCATAATAGTCATGTTCTTTCTCCCTTGCAAGATGCAAGATTTATCAGTTATGCGCATTTTGGATTTACTATGCGACACACGGTTGGATTGTTTCATGACTTAGTCCTGAAATAATGCAAGGGACTTGACATGCATCAGTTTACTGGTAATGCCAAACTTAATTAGGCTACAATAATTCTGTTTGCAAACATTCTCAAGATTAATATATATTAATCATTATACATGATTCACAAACAACACAATGGAAAAAAAACATTTACCAATTAATACAGATTTTCAAAGTACTAACACCATGGTAAATTACTTTCAAAAGACATAAAATGTTTTATTTTGGACTAATATGCCAAAATTGGCAGAAAAAATTAAATGTTCAGTGAACAGTACAAAAAAGTGCTGAAGTTTAGCCAAAACCCTTTTCCACCTCTGGAAGAATGACCTGCTCAGCAGGGTGGAATAATCCTGCAAAGCCTCTTACTCTCTGAGACAGAGAAGTAAAAGCTTCCTTCTCCATGCAAACAAACCAGCAGACTTGTTATTCCTAAAACCTGGATTTTATAAATGCCATGGATATGTATGGTGGGTGGGGGGGGTGGTAATGCATAATGTTTGCGCACACACACACACACACACACACACAACTTTTTGTCATTGTAATTCACTCCCATTGTATCTAAAAATTTGGTCAATTGAGAAGAAAACTGAAAGTGACTTGATCAACTGCCAGAGGTTTTGCCCATGCTATACTTCATAAAAAGTAACAATAAAGACGCATAAAATGATTTCAGATGGCAAATCAACAAGCTAAACAAAGTGGCGGGCACTTGAGCACAGAATTATCATGCCAGATGGCATAAACTTTGAAGCACGTTGTCGCTACTATCTCTTGGGTTCTGAGAGAGGTACAGACCAATAGAGAACAATCTAGAACAACAGAACATTGCACACTTCTAGCTGTCAGTCAGAAGAAGAATAAATTAGTCCATAAAAAACCAAGAGCTGTGCTACGATGAGCAATACGATGGGATACAGTGCCATTCGGGTAAACAAAATCACAGCACAACAAAAACATAATTATCTCACTCACTGAGAGCTGTGTGAGGGGGAAAAGTAAATGGCCAATGAAACAAACATCAGCTGACCAGCTGGTCGTACTAAAAAACTGTGAAAACGATCAGAGTTGCAGCTATACTGACACATTTTGTGCCTGCAAAGGGTAACGAAAAAGATGGCTTGTAATACATTAAATGACAAAACTAATTTTTTTCCCACAATACAACACAGGGTTGCCCAAATTTTGAAAATGCAAACTAAAGAACATTAGATCATTTGAAAATAAGACGCAGCCTGAAACAGAACAATAAAACATGCAGCAGCGCTAAAACATGCAGCACTTTTTCAAGCACTTCCTAGGTGACCTGATGCTTGTTTTTCTGAATTAGTTTGGCACATGAGTGGACCTCATGACTGCTACCCCTTTGTCCAGCAGTGCTGGTGCTACACCTTCTCTAACTGTGAACCAGCCCATGTTTCCACATTGTATTTAGGGCCAAATTCCAGGCAATTACACAGCAGCCCAAGGGCAACCCATGATTACTGTACCGTACCAAACTAATACGTACTTTTAAAACTATACAAGCAGCTATTACATGCATCCATTAGAGCAACTTGTGTGTAGGGCAGTATGGGAAACCAGGCTGAAATTAACCAAACTGGCCTTTGTATGTGTTATCTTTACCCTGGCCAGGACGCTGAAAGGCATGGAACATGAAGATAACGTTTCTATCCCTCTCAGTAAGATGATTTAAGACCCATTCGAAAGCTGCTCGGAAGACACATGATCACATAAAAATGTAATGCGGCGAAGTAATTCAAATATGAATCATACAAAATGTACATCACAATGTTCTTTGAGCTAATCAGCTATAAACCACAGTTCACAAGCAAGTGAGTGACATGGCTTGTGTACATTTTCTTTTTTAATCAACAATGTGGTTGACAAATTTAAAGGCAACAAACAATAAAAATATTTTCCCAAAGCATCTTTGGAAATGTAATATATGACGAATGTTTCATAAAAACTTTCATAACCATTTTAACTTAGCATTACTGTTGTACCAAAATGCCTGTATACTATATTTACATTTGAACAGCCTGTCACCAGGATTTTTGCCTATAACAACTACTTGGTGGCTGCAGTTAAACATAAAGACACATTTAAGTAAGCATCGGGTCTTCTGCAGATGACACATCGCTTGCAGTACTAAAGAAAGGCCCCAAATACAGTCTGAGACATCACAAGGCTCTAGGAGCCAAACAGAAAGGCCCCAAATACAGTCTGAGACATCACAAGGCTCTAGGAGCCAAACAGAAAGGCCCCAAATACAGTCTGAGA
>JABJVR010036444.1:22408-33152 GCA_025773905.1 Chitala chitala
CATCACAAGGCTCTAGGAGCCAAACATACAGGTCAAGCCGTTGCGCTTGCAGTACTAAAGAAAGGCCCCAAATACAGTCTGAGACATCACAAGGCCAAACATACAGATCAAGCCATTGCTGACTGGCAAAAGCAACCCCCTCATCTTCTTCTACTTATGTGGGTCTGGGTTACAGGGGCAGCGCTCTGAGCAGAGATGCCCAGACCTCCCTCCCTCTCCACAGCTACCTCCTCCAGTCTCTCCATGCACTCCAAGTGCTCTCTCCACCTAGTCCTGGGTGTGCCCTGGGGCCTTCTCCCTGTTGGACATGCCCAAAAAAAAACCTCCCTAGAGATGTGTCCAGGAAAAGCCAGTTTCGATAACCGGAAATTAGTTCACTAGATGAGGCCTCAGCCTTTCAATGCTGTCTGATCCACAATGCACCAGAACCCAGTTACTCCTCCTGCAGGTGGTGGGCCATCAGGAATATGGTCCTTCCTGAGGGCCCATGGGATGAAGCTCATTCAGACTGTCCCTAGCCAGGTCCCATGGGTAAGGGCTCGATCACAAGGTACTTGTCGAAAACATACATCATCCATCCATCATCCAGCCACTTGTCTTTTGCAGGGTCTGTGCCAGGAGCCTATCCCAGGCAGTCTAGGGCATAAGACAGGTTACACCCTGGACAGGGCCAACCCACCACAGGGCACACACACTACGAGCAGTTTCACATTTCCCAATCGACCTGCCAGTCCAGGCACACCTATCATCACAACAGGACTCCAGAGGAACTCACAGCATTTGGGTTTACCTCCTCTGACACAAAAGTGGTCTGAAAGTGATGACTCTATTTTCTTTCTGTAAATACTTACAACGACACCATTCTTTTACTTTTGTAAAGTGAAACTGACAGCATTGAGTTTAACTTATTGAAAACTGAAGTATATAAAAATTTTGTTTTCCAAACCTCTTAGTCAATAGACAGCAACAAGCAATGCCCAGTTTTGGTGACAGACTTAATCTGTGAGTGGCCAGCCTTTGCATCTCCTTACACACGGGTTAAATGCTGTTTTCTGCTCTCTGCCTGCATATGGTGAGAGTGCTAACTCGTTTAGAAAGATTTTACAGCAGAATTTGATTTCATTTGGTCGAAGACCTGTCTGTGCGTGTAAATGAGCGATTACCTGGGCAAAATGCTGTGAATGTTTAACACGGATCATGACATCTGAACCGTGGTGATGAGGTGAGAGGGTGATGAGATGAGAGGGTGACCCTCCACCCTTGGATAATCCCTCAAACAGTGAGCAGTGGTAGTTCCAATATGCTTGAGGACTGTGGTCTAGCAAAGATCTCCTCCTTGTCACCCCATTCTTCAGCTGAACTTTAACATAAGAACTTGCATTACCACAGCAGTGTTGAATACAGTGGTCTAATCAAAACTGCTCTCAAAAAAGAGCAAATAACCGGTGTTTATATGAAAAGAAAATTAACAAAGGGAATTATCATGTTTCAGTTAATGGTTCGGGTTTTGTTTTCCCTTAGTGTCCTGATTCATAGTTCACACAAGCGAATGTCTGAGAATGACCTTAAATCTCACTGCAGATTTTTCTTTCATATAACGGAAGGTCTATGCCTGTATCTTTACCGTTGTTTATGGCTGCTGGTGTGATGCCAGAGCCTTTATCTGTGTACTGTACAATTACATGCCACCAGTATGTCCACCAGCCTCCACTACGGAGTGTATGATTTATTTTCACTTTGAAAGTGCTACGGTAGCCCTTCTAATTACTGGAGCATGAAGTTAAAACCATAACAGTAAAATCAGAACGACGGCTTGGGCCAATAAAACCGATAAAAAAAATTAAAAAATAAAAACATCGCATTTCGAATTGCTGGCCAAACACGGACACGGACCTGTCGCATTTGGGTGTAAAAAGTGGAAACTTTTAATTGGATGTGGGAAGCGTTTAAGTGGTTTAAGGTCAAGCTGCGGCTGACGAATGTCACAAGGATGTAGGCAGACAGCAAGGCTACGGTCTGCTTTACGCCTCCGAGAGCGGGGGAATAAAAACGCTTTGTTAATTTAGCGGACGCTTGATGAAGAGGCGCAGGAGCGCTCCTGCGCCGGTGGGTGGGACAGAAGGCGGTTTTAAGTTATGATGAAAGCGAATGTAAGTGGCAGGAGAGAAAGACGTGAAAACCCTGCTAACAAGCGGCGTGAAGGGAACAAGGCAAGGAAGTTTGGCAACGTCTACCTGATAGTCATTACTAGTGGAATTTGACATAATCATCTTAAGGTTTCCAACCATTATTCTTATAAAGCGAGTCATGGTGCCTTTTGCACACTGTCTCCGTCTTGGTGTTGGGTTAATCTCAGTCTGACTTTTTATTTTTAAGTTTCTATGCATGTCCTGTGTATTACCCTCTATGCCAGGTCTATCTTCTTTCTTGTTATGGGTAATACACACATCTGTCACATTTGACGCTTTTTAGTTGTTACTCGTGTAGGACGTTATTTATGTTGGTTTATTTCCTGAATTCTGCGCATTGCAGAACTGTGTCCTGCCCCCTCTCCCCAATATCAGTGTCTGTTCTACATCCCAGTCTGCTCTCAATTACAGAAAACCCCCTCATTACCTGCGGTTTTGTCTTTTCTCCACAACACCTGAGGAGTTCAGCAGTAGTTGCACTGACTGTTGTACGTAATAAATTATGTAAGTTAAAGTACATTTTACGTTTGTTCAAATACGATAATTAAGGTAAAGCGAAGTTAAGCACATCTTTCAAAATGATCAAATTACAAAAATAGATAGCACAATACTAATTAAATATACTTTAAATAAAAGACCAAATGAAAAACGTAAAAGAGAGACACAGTCTGTTTAACATTATCCATATGTTGTGTAACACCAGACGACTGAATGTGGTTAACAGCGGAAATTTTTGAAACTGCTCCAAAAAAGGCTATTACAGGAAAGGTTTGAATATGTGTTATAATGTGTGAAGCTCTTTGATCTTCTGTTTTTGTGCATGAGAGAGACCAGTGGTTATTCTAAGATGTTTGCATATGTGCCAACGGATGAACGTCACAGCTGAATTGTATCGGTGGTGTAAAATACCACACGTTGTTGCACGCGCTTTCAGCCAAATTGCTGTTGATGTGCTGGTCGTGAGACTTGGTTTGAAGCCACGAATATACAGAAAACATTTTTAAAGCCAATATGACGAGTTGTAGTTATAAACGTAGAGCATATTTCAATAAGTAAATACATACTGTAAATACATATACTAAAGCACATCAGGCATTAACAGATGCAGAATCTAATGTAAAAAAAAAAACAAATTAAATATGAATAGCTAGGTGGACCTCCCAAATGCCAATTACTGCTAATAAATGCCAGCATAAAAACATTTTTAGGGTAAATTAACAGAAACTGCTTTTCTTTTCCAGAGCTCAAGATTGCTCAGGAACTCAAGATCACCTTACATTCATTTGATCATGCAGAATTACACGATGTATGTAAAAGGCTGCCTAAACCTTCAGTCAGTTGGTTTAGTTTTAAGTGTTCATCCACTGACTGTATTTTTTAAGTTTTCAAAATAAATTGTGTACTAATTTTTTGTAAGTTGTAATTTTTTTAATTTATCTAAAACTTTCTGATACTTTAGTCAGTAAAGTAGAATTTAAACCATGTATAGGTTTATCAGATATAGGGGAAACTATGTTTGTGGACACTTGATTGAGACCGGCTGCAAATGGGGTTAGCAGACCCAGTTACCAGTGAGAGTACATGGGGATATGAGCAGTTCATATCAGTTCATGCTGGTATTCCCTCCCTGGTGTTGGGGAAGCAGGTCTGGAAAGGTGCAAGAGGGAGGATGATAGCTGCACTACGCAGGAAATTATCCTTCTGACTGTGTACCGTCCTCTTCGTGAGCATCTCCTCACAGTTCCACAGCCTCTCAAACCCCACCCAAAGGCACACAGAGCAAGGAATCAGCCTGCAAGCTGCGGTGCTTTAATTGCAACAAAAATACAATAAAACATGCAGTTTATTAACATTCAAAACAAGCAGATAATGAACATGCCTCAAAGAAGATTTAAGACAGTGTACTTACACTCTTAATGTCAGCTGGAACATTTTCCTAGGGAATTACATACATAATGAACAAAAATACACATTAGTTGTTAAATGGAGCAATTTCAATTTACTAAGAAATGAAGTATAATTAAAGTGAAACAAATCAGGTACTACATGAGCCAGAAAAATTGGGTGGTGAAAATAACTGTTGCCTCATACTGTTGTGGGTTTGAATGTGACCCTTGGCACTATGTGGGTACAGACTACAGACTTCATGTTCTCCCTGTGTGTGTGTGTGTGTGTGTGTGTGTGTGTGTCTTCCCACAGTCTAAACATCAGGTGAGCTGGATAATCCAGCTTTCCCTTAGCGTGTGAGCATAAAAGGCTGCAAACCAACATAAAAGACAGAGTTTTCGAAACTGGTGGTAAATCTAATACAAATGCGTTGAGGATTAACTTCTATGCCGAGTTATCTAAGGAAGGGTTTTACCATTTTGAGGCACGCGGCCAGCCACTTGTGACCACAAATACTTGTATTTTTTAACCTTGAAAAAATTAACATGAACATATTAACAAAAATGCATGCAGCCAGACTCAATTCTCACATGATGGAACATGCAGCCCTTCCGAACATTAAGAGCAGGCTAAAATTTGTAGTCAGTGACATGGGTGATGAATTAATTCAGCTTTAGTAATCAACGTGCATAATTTAATAGTTTGAGATAAGACTATTTTAGTCGATATGGAGGTCATGTCGGTCAACTGCTGATTGGGGTGAGGATTTACATTCAAACTGCTTTTTCAGTAAATCACTGTTTGGTACCTGTCTACAAGTAATGCTATTCAGAACTGTCATTCCTGCAGTATGTTTAAAAAAAATTGTCAAACTGCACTGTTCCAGTGGAGATAATTATCTTTCTCATGTTGATGAAACAAAAAACAATTTTCTCAGTAGTGAGAAAACTTAGCACGTCTTGTTTGTATTTATTTAGTTGAAAGTCAAGATGCCAAATGTCTCTGTGACTCTTTGACCTTTTGATGACCTTCTTTCGTGTTACAGCTCCTGCTACTCTAGTGTTCAGTGTTTCCCAGTCTTCCCTGATTTATTTATGTTTTTTTCAAGGCCTGCTGTTTCTATTTGCCCCGAGCTTCTAGCATGGGTCTGCTTGGTTTTGATGCCTTTTCAACCACCCTTCTGCTGAAGTCCTTCATTTTGCTCAACCAGGAGAGCACAAGGCTTTGTTAAAAACCAATCCTTTTCACCTCCAAATAACTATTTCTCTACAGCCTGAAGCTAAACTCCTGGTGAGAGTGATTTGATTTCAAACTCAGCCAGTGATGGAAGACAGTGATGGTAGAATACCTGATGTCTTGAGAGAGCAGGAGAAGCTTCCTTCTATTGAGCTCAATTCCAAAAACCCTGTTTAGTTTTAAGTCCCACAGTGATAATTAAATGATTGAAATGCTTTCTGACAGGAAAAGCTGAAGCAAGCCTAAGGTGAATAGAAACCTGCATGTGGTTTGTCTAATTGTTTTTTCATTACCCTGTTCTCTAATTGCATGTTTACTGTTTTCAATTCTGCGTTCTCATCCTCAATTTTCATGCTCTGGATCCCAGTTTTATTACCTCAATAAACCCCCCTTGTCAAACAGTAATTTTTTTTCTTGTCCTTAACTATACCATAACTCAACATAACTATAATTACACCTGCATCTAACAACCAGTAGGGAAGGAATAAAACAGGGGTATTTAAAGTAATAGAGGCAGCCCAGCACCAAGTAATCAGTATGACTGCAAAGTGAGTGAAACCTAGAAATACACAAGACTAGATAGGACAAAAACATAGAAACCAGATAGGAGACTAGGGACATGACACAATAAAAACTAAAATGATAGGATATCAGTAAGATGTTTATTTAATATTTATATAATATGAGAGAGAGAGAGAGAGAGAGATGAGGGAGGGCAATTTCTTGGTCACCTGTCTGTTCTGTTGATCCTTTGCACTTTCCCCTCTTTTTGCAGATTGTGTGGAATGAACAGGAAAAATAGGCATGGTCAAGACGAGCACAACAGGCCTCTTGCTCCCTCTTACGTCTGCCTCTCACTGCTCCTGTCATGAGCACCATCACCCAGTGGCCAAATTTACAGCCTGCCAGAGACTAGGTGATGAAAAATTAAGCTGTCAAACTGCCTGTCATCTGTTACACAACTAATTCCCATCTGTGGCAAAAGCAAAAAAAGGGAAAAAAGAGATTAGCGCACAGCCACGGGCAGGCCAGGGATTAACGACAACACACGTCCCTCACTGACACGCGCTTCTGTTAAGATCAACCCCTTAGACAAAATGAGTGCGTTGCTTGTTTAATTTGTCATCTTGGTTCCTCTGAGGGCGTGTCACAGCATACATGCTGAGCAGTTGTCCCTTTAAAGTTTCAGGCGGTCTTGTTTCCGTTTTTGATTTAAAATTTGTTTTTAAGTTGTGTGGTGTACACTGCTGAGATTCTTGATTTTGAAGTACAAATGAAATGTTAAGAGTATCCCATTTATTTTTGGAATCTAATTTAAATTTACATGACAAAAGTTGACGAACTTCAAAGACATTAACCTGGATGGTGATGAGATTTTCTTTAAGAAAAGGTCCATCGGTACATACTGACCAACATGGTACTTCTCTTGTGTTACCCCTCAGTGTCTTCAAGGAATTTAATACTGACTCCTATTCTCAAAGCTGAAAATCTTGGTTATTCCCTCACTATGTTTCTGATCCACCTTGAATGGGCGTATACTAAGGGAATGACAAACCTGTAACCAATATGTACACAAGAGACCCTGCCAACTCTTTATTGAAGGCTTATGTGTCATACATGAACATTACTCCTTTGCTGCTGAACCTGTTTAACCTGAGGCACTATGCACAGTGTATTGTAACAGAGGATACATGCTCTGTAAACCCTGAGAGTAGTCGCCCGAGAGCAGTGGAACACAGGTGTGAAGTGACACGCTATTACAAAGCTGAAGGCAGGTAAAATAGCGGTACCTATGAGTTGGTTATAGCTGGCTGGGACCATATAGGTTTTCCTTTTTAATATTATCTTCTATACCGAACAAAAGTAAATAAGTAATAACTCACACAGTAACATAAATAAATGCAGTGCAGATATACAGTTCTTGTGCTTAAGTAACATGTGTAAAATAAACAACGCAAATGATTGTTGAAAGAAATATGTCAAATTGTGCTTACCTTACTTTTTTTGACAATTTCCCCAAACACAAAAGACTGTTTAAAGACACAATAGAAACTACCTGGTGGTATAACATGCCAGGAAACTACCTGGTGGTATAACATGCCAGCTGATGCCACAGAAAGTCTTGTTGGTCTTTTGTTTTACTCCCAGCCCTGAATACAATAAGGGCAGCATGGTGGTTACGTGGGAAATGCTGTTGCCTCCCACCTACAAGGAGTGTCTTCAAATATGGCCTTTGTACTGTGTGTGGTGTTTGCATGTTCTCCCCATGGATGAGCGAGTTTTCTCTGATTGCTCCTGTTTCTTCCCAGAGTAGATAACACTGCTCAGGTGTTACAAACGGAAAAATTCTATCACTACCTAGATGCCACTATACATTTCAGTCATCAGAGGTGAAACAGGACTGTTATAAGAACACATTAATAATGCATTTAAAAAACAATAGATTCGCAGGGAAGGTGGTACAGGAATGGCCTTGAGGGAAGACAATGCCCCATTTGTTTTATCAATCCAGTCAGGAAACCGCTTACACTTTATATCAGAACAGGCTGCTGTGGGAGGTTAATATTAATGAAGGTCAGCTAGTTGATTCACATTACTAGGCACCACAGGCAAAGTGATACATATGTCATCTGTTATGACACCCTAAACTTTAGAATATTATCCATGCAATCAATAGATTTGATGGCATTTTTCAACAACAGAAATGGAGGACACATTGGTTTTTTAAGGTGACATGGTCTTTGGGGCTTGATTATTCAGTGTCATGTCCCTAGTCTCCTCCTATCTTGTTTTCACCATCTCTGTGTTCCTTTCCTATCTAGTCTCATGTATTTCTGGGTGTAATTCAATCTGCTTCCCTTCTAATTCTATTAGTGTATGCACCTGCTCTCAGTTTCCAATGCTTCCTATATAAACTCTTGTTTCACCTTTTCCCCTGCTGGTTATTAGTATTGCAGTGTGTATATTGTAGAATGTATTTCCACGTTTAACTGGTTTGTGTCTGTATTTCCATGTCTACTCAGTTAACTGTAATATATTTATATATTATTGTGATTGTCTTGCTCATACTCTGTTTAGTTCCTGTACCATTACCCCAGCCCTGGTGTTGTTCCTTTATTCCGTTCCCCTGTTTAATAAACCTTTCTGTCTGCACTTAGGCCTCGCCTTTATCATTTTTTAAGATTCCATCCCTGAAATCATTACATCCAGAAGCTGAAAATAACCACATGCACCACAGAAAAAAACTTTTAAACTGACTTCATTTAGGAAGCATCACCACGTGTCAAGCATTAGTGCAACCTAGAAAGTTCACTTAGATGAGAAGGTCTTTGGCAGAGACAATCAGCGAAACCTCCGCACACGACTAAACCCAAAGATGGCTAAAATCAGCATGGTTAAGAGACTGACAATCCCCAAATACAAAAGCAAATCTATGAATTTTGAGAGCTGCTGAGGCTCAGATTGTTTGAGTGAGTGCCACCTGGACTAAAAGGAAGAAATAATGGGAAAAATTGAATTGCTCTTGTGCAACAATGATTCCAAACTGAAGAGTGTCATTAAACCATGTGAGCTGCAGCCAATTGTTTTTTTATTGAATTTTCTGTAATGTTGAGTTCAGGTTAGAGGTGGTAATTCTTAGACAACACCAAGAACTCTTTCAAGTCACGCAGCTGGTGAATAATGGAATAAACCTTAAAGATGAACCCTACAAAAAAAAGCGAGAGTAATTACTTTGGTTGAACTGAACAAATTGAACAAATCAACTTCAAATCAAACAATGTGGAAAGCAGAGGCCATGGTTTTACACACACACTTATTGCAATGAAATTTTAAAAGGCTCTAAAACTTCCCCAGTGCTTTCTGTTGTGTGCTACTGTGTGTTTGTTTTTGCACATAGGGGGACGCGAGTGCATACAAGAATTTAATCGAATATGACAAATCAAATTTAAATGTGTCACTCAACAATGCCAACAATGCCAAGGATTATTCTATGACTCTGATTTATTCCGTGATGGATTACATTTCACAAACCAATATTTAATAATGTAAAGATCACTAAAATAGGAGCTAAATAGGAGTTAAACAGGGAAAGAGTCAAGGTGGAAAAATAAGGATAATCGGTATACCAGTAAACGGATACACGTTGTCGTTACAGTATGACTGTTTTAATCGCTTTTGCGATTAAAATGTATTTTGCGTGAAGATAGTTCATTCGCACAGCTGCGATCGAAATACTGTAAAAAAAAAAAACAGTGGAATAAATCGAAACAACACGTAAAAATGGGAAATACGATTGACAGCCATCCATTTAGGTCTACTAGGGGTAGGGGAGGGAGACCATCCGCCAATGTGAAAATTTGCGAATAATAGTTGCCCCCCTTCCCCCCAAATCATAACAGTCTACTATTCTGACTGAAATCATTTAAAAGTCTGTTTATTATCAATTTTAAACGAACAGAACCGCACCACACTATGAAGCACATCTCTGGCATTTTAACCCTTAGGTTCGTGCGCCGCCTGCGAGTTTCTGCCAACTCTCCAATAAATGTCAAATTTGCGAATATGGAGGGGCGACTGTACATTAATTAAACATTAAAATTCTCCAAATATATTACACAACGCACCTTATTAATATAGTCACATCATTGGTAACTATCCCATGTCAGATTATGTGAATTTATATTTTCATGTCACTCACACTTTAACGTACAAAATTTCAGAGGTATAATCTACACAAATTTCTTAGATCTTAAAAATTTTAAATAATCTTAACCACTCATTCTAACACACTTACTAACATTGTATACAAATAATTTACACAGCCATTTAATTGTAAAGTCTCTGAAATTAATTTAAAAAGTAATGGGTCCTGATTTTTGGCACCCTGGCCAGGGTGTCCCCTGCCCTGCTCCCTGTGCCCCCTGGGATGGGCTCCAAGCTTCCCACAACTCTGGACTGGATAAATGGTACAGAGGATGTACCCACGGATTTAGATGAACAAAAGGCCACTCTATCAACTAGAAATATAAGGTAGAAAACCCCCCACAAATAAAGAAAACAAGTAAAATTGAATTTCTTACTGACAACAACATCGTAGCCTGACCAGCAAAGTCACAAAAACGGGAGGAGCAACGTTAGGAACTGGAGACTCGCTTTCTTCTTGAACAACGAGAAAACAAGGAGTGACGCAAGCAAGGACAGACGAGAAAATAGCAGGATATGGCAAAACACTTTTAAATTAACACCAACCTCCAAATTTACTGCTGTGGCTCGACACAAAGCAAGGTCCTCATTAATAAACAATGTTCACAAACCATGAATGTGCAGCAGAGCAGAGCTGACACATATTCTGCACTTACAGAAGCAGAGCTGACACATATTCTGCACTTACAGAAGCAGAGCTGACACATATTCTGCATTTACAGAAGCAG
>JABJVR010036464.1:0-33146 GCA_025773905.1 Chitala chitala
AATAATAAAAAAAAAAATAAAAAAAAAAAAAACACACACACACACACACACACACACACACACACACAAACACACTCTTACACTTTACTGATACAACTGAGACCCCTGCTGGCCAGTCACACCTGGACTGGCCATTGCAGTCGGCCAGTATTCTCTGTACGCACAGTCCAGTTGTCCACACGGATCACATAACAATTCAAAATTTCACTTGTGCCAGTTTTGTGCGGCTACATAAAAAACACCACACACGCCCTGTCATCACAGGAAATGCTGAGGGAAGAAAATGTTCTATTAATAACTGCACAAAGACTGTGCTCAAAGAACACTACTGTGACATCAGTCAGAAGCTGCAGGACCACATAAACCACACACTGTTGTGTTAAAGTAAACTAAACTGTAAAATTGTAACTATCAAAACTGCAAATCAGGAATTTTTCACTGGACTACTTGTCTGACTACGCAGATATACGTTTTGTTTTTGAAAACAACTATTCAACACTCTGAAAAGCTAAAATTTTACAATACACAGTCAAGAACTTTAAAACACATCAAGTATGCTACATGTATCATAAATGCTGGCTAAAACTGTCCAATCAGTTTGACGAGTCCTTTTTGTCTTCTCATATTTGGTTGTCCACTCTTGGTGCGACATCAAATTCACCACACCCAGTTATCAGCGGTTTGGTGTTGACTTGTAACAGATATTACGCACCTGGATCAAGATGGGAGAAGGATCCAACGACAACGTCCAGGGTGGACACGGCCAGAATGGCCAGGAGGACCAACTGCAGCCGAACAATCCACTTCACACCAGCCAGATTGATGCCTAGAAGGCCCAGCAGAACAGCCACAGAGATGGACCGTACCGCCCACGCACTGGCAAGGCCCAACACTTGGGCGATGGACTCAGAAAAACCCGTGATGTACATAGCTCCTGCAACACACTGACATACATGTAGCTACATAAACCTCTATATCTCTCAGGTAACTGTGACAAGCACTTTATTTCTCTATAACACCACTCCATTACTGTTCAGTGAAACCACATTCCACGAAAACTCCAAGCTAATCAAATATGGCCCTTTAAAGCAGGGATTCTTACATTTTTCAATCATAAGGACCAAATCACATTTTTGGAACCCAATAATTTAAACATTTCTCCTTCTATTTAAAAATTACTTTGGTGCCCCACCAGAAGCAAGTCCACAAACCAATTTGGCTTGCGACCCAAAGTTTAAGAATTGATACTTTAAAGCAATAAAAATATATGCATTTAAATTATTACATATGAAGCTTTCTTGGATATTTAAAATCTGTCAGCCAAGTGCATGCTATTTACCAATATTACCTGGCCGAACACATAGAGAAGTCCCATGGTGCCCCCCACTCGGCCCCCCAGGACAGTGGAGATCATGGAGTACACTCCTCCACCTCCCACGTAGCACCGCTCACACACACCAATGCCTGACATCACCGTCACCAGGGCAACCAGCACGACCAGCGACACCAGAAGCATGCCCAGACACACGCCGGTGTTTCCCTTACAAGAACAAAATACAAACACAAACTTATAACTCAAAAATTAAAATCACCACCATTTTCCAAGTGCTTAGGTGCCATTCACAACAATGTACGTAACGTTCACCTGATTATATTTTCCACATACCCCTGGGGAAGTTTATGGTATTTGACATCATAAAGTTCATTTACAAGTTGTGTTTTGTTAGTGTACGATTGTAAAACAACTTGGAGAAACTACCAATGTATATAAAACAGAATTATAAACTTAAGTTAAACAAGTCAGACAATGCATACCAGCCAAAAAAACAAGTTCACCCTCATTGACTCAATGCAGACTGTATCCTAACGTAATACTATATCACAGTTTGTGCCACAGCTAGATAAAACTATCAGCATATAACTTAAACATTATCAGAGTGCTGACAGGTGAAAACGTCTTACTTGACATGTATCAGCTAACAGTGCTATGTGGTTTTCAGTGTCATAAACAGATAGCAGTTAATAACATCACAAAAGAGTGTAATACTGAGCCTACCATGTTTTCTGGAAAAGCAAATTGCCCATATTTTGTGCATTCTATCCCAGACTTGTTCAAAATCAGTAAAGCTTATGCAAGAAAACAGGTGTTTTACTGATTCTTTTAAGGATTGTTTTTGGTTATAGCTGATGTCTTAGTGACGTGTGCACCAACAACTAGTGTTTGATGAAAAGACAGTGAAATCTTCAACAATTTATTTTTTTAATTACCTACCCCGCAGAAAAACCTAACCACAACTCTATGCATTGAACTTATTAAAAAAATTAAGATCGGAATACAAAATATCTCAAGGTTCCGAGGACACATTGGGCTAGAAATCAATTAAAAACTGAAAACTTACCACCAGCCACCCAGTGCGAAGGAACAGAACAACTCCAAAAATGTTGATCATGCAGGTGGTGAAAACCCCATCCCAGGTACCAAAGAGCACAGGTTCCCAAACAAACAGCTTTACCTTCCACCATGGCTGAGTCTGGCTCTGAGAGCCCTACAAAGGAACATATCACATTATTATTGCTACAACCCAATCAGTTACACCCATGGCACAGGCATTTCACACCTGTACATAGTAAGTTCAGTTCTATGTATGAAATGGCATATTCTGTCCATGCCCATGTGGGTGTTCTCTCACACACAGGCATGTGGTTCAAGCAAACTGACAACCAATAGCTGTTTTAGAGCTTAAAGAAAAAGATGGTGTGAAAATGTATTGGCATTTCTTTACCCTGATAATTATTACATCTCCCCTGAGTGTCAGACACGTTTTCTTCAGAAATTCCACACTACCTACAAATAGCTTTATTCACTTAATCAGGATTTATTTATTTATATTTATTTTATGGGACTACAGTTTAGTAGGAGTAGTGGGGTTGCCCCTCTTCCCAAATATATTTAATCCAAGGAGACGTTGTTTCCTGGTGTTTGGTGCCTTTTCCCATATGGTCTGGCAATTTTGTGGTTAAATATTGACTTGAGGCAAAACCTTAATTAAAATGCAGAAAAATCAAACATTTGTACGTGCACGTTTGTGTGTGTATACAACTCACAAGCATTCATTTCAAGCAACCAACTTATCATAAATGAAAACTGTGTACATACTTTACCGCACTTCTACCATTAGGATGCTTGGCTATAGAACAAAATCAGCTGAAGGGGGAATTGTTATCTGTGACACTGTGGAGGGCTCACCTGAGCATCTTCATGGAAGAGATCTTGGACATAACCATTCCTATTGTCACTGACGGCAGGCGTGCAAAATACTGAACCATCCTGTACGTTGTTTCTGCTGGACATCATACGCCCATTAGGTGCCAGCTCCATGGTAACAAGAACAGTCACTGGGGCCCTTGAAATGCGGCTCTCTGAAACAACAAGAAAACTTGGGTAAATTCCTTCTCTCTCTCCTCCCATTTTTCATTCAGGTTGAGCCACTTGACGCAAGGGATTATCATTATTTATAAGTTAAACGGTGCGAAATTCTCCAAATATAGGCTAATGCTTGTCGTTACAAACTTGAGAGAAAACCGTAACAGAACAACCCAGTTGTGATGCAGCTTTATTCTGACTAGTACGCGATCTTGGTAACTTTTTAAATGTTCCGTCTAAAGTAATTGCCGCTGGGTTGTGGAATACATCCTTGATCTTGCATGACCACACAGTTCACGCTCGTTGTGAAATTCACATTAATGTATTACTGACCTAAGTTTAATAATAAAAAGTCAAGGTAGGGTTATTTTTATAGTATACAGTGCGTATAGCCATTTTCCTTCTGCCTGCAACACCACAAAAAACTATGGTTTAGCAAAACCACTAAACGTTCCCGACAGCTGGAAACGTTTCTTAATTTTTATTAAAACTTCATTGCAAAGATCATCTACCGTAAACACAAGAGTTTGCTGCATGCAAAGTATTAATTTCCGACGTTTTCATCTCAAAAAAATTAGGAACACATTTCCCTTCTAATCTGTAACAGTTTTAAGGAAATGTTGTATTGAATACTGAGGTAGTTTGTTGTAAAGTCCGTTGAGGCTGTTTTCACATTTCTTCATACGTCTTCAGTAATATGTAAAAGCAGAATCTACAGTTTAGTTTTTATACTATAAACGGCAACAAATCCACACGAAAGTCTTCCATGCACGCAAGTGTATAAGTAAAACTAACAATTCTTATAAGCCTACCATTTATACTAATCACTAAATTATAATTCAAATCCAATTAAGATGTAAATTAACATTTGAGCACGTTGAAAAATACACAGAAATGTTTACCTTCTTGTTAACTGTCAAATCTTTATTTCATAAACATGTGACGTTGATTGTACATATCCTGCACAATAACATATAAAAAGGGAACATTTCAAAAGTATATTATGGGGTACATAAACATAAAAATTATAATCGTGACTACGAAGATTTCTAGAAACAGTCCATGTAAACTGACAAAATTGTAACCGTCAATAAAACCAACATTAATTATCGTAATGAAAACTGTGCTTACCTTATTCCTTTGAACTAATCCCATAATGGGAAGGCGCGTGGACTCTACTTTCTTACAATAAATTTCCCGTTAAGGAATTCCAGTGTATAAATTTGTAAGAAAGGACTTGAAGTACATAAGATAACCTCTCCCGGAGATTATGCTACGTGTTCTATTAGACGTCATAAAGTAAATATTTGTTTCTACTAAAGTCGCGCAAGGTGCGCTTCCGCATTGACAAAGTCAAATGCGCACATTTGTTACTTGTTGATCCTGACCCGATCCTAAATTTGGAAATTTAACTGAATATGCCTCTTAAGGGCTTAACGTAGTTAATCTGTGTTTCAACAGTTTTAAACATAAAATTTTAAGAACTTTACCAGCTGTTTAAAATCTCTTTCGCTGTTTCAGTGCGCAACGTCTAGAGATAAACCATAGCTGCCAGACTTAATTGCATGTTAACGATGTATCTTTTCCTTTTGAGAAACGACATTTGATTTAAATCGAGACGTGTGTGCATGGAGTTTTATAACGTTCCCCTGGACTGAACAAATCCACGTGGCGGTGAGGATGTTTACAAAAGGATGTTGGCCAGGTGAGGACTGCCTTACCTGCAGGCTTTTATTATGCATCACGCGATTATCTAAACAGAGGTCTGGTTACAAGCCACCATCGCTTCTCAATGGGATACCTTAAGTGCTCGGGTAAGGTATTCCATCTCCTACAGTAATGTTAATATGTGTCCCAATGTAAAGTCCAAAGACAGGCTGGCCAGCTGAACTGGGAACTAAACCAGTAACTTACGTTGCTGGATACATGTACCCAGTATATATATCTGGACTTCATCTATATGTGTCCTTACGCAAGCTGCAGCCAGAACAGGGAAGATTTTAGTGTTTAAAGAAGTATGATTAATGGGAGCATTTTAGCCAATTTTCCAGCAGCCTGTCTTGGACAGTTTTGCAGGACATCTGTCCAAGAAGCATGACACAAGGCAGGCAACACCCTGAATAGGGCACCAACACATGGCAAACAGAAGAATACAATATATAATGAGCCACATATTGGAAGCAGATGGAAGTCGATATGCAAGCATGCATAGCAATAAAGATGAAGGGTCAGAATAAAGTTGGTAACTTGATGTGGCAATTAGATTTAAACACATGCAAGGCTGTCTACATACGGGCACAGTGGACATTTGTTGTGGTATCTGCCCAGTACACTGCACATTCAACTGCTACTAACAATCACGTCATAATGCCAAAACTTAAAACATGGCACAATCAGGCAAATCACATTGAGCACACACACCGTTAGCTTCACTTTTTGTTCAGTCTAATGTCTGACAACTGTTTTCAAATAACTTTTACAAAGACACTGATTCTTCCTCCTGTAGACTTGAACAGATGTGGCATTTATTTGCACAAGACCATAAAAAAAAAAAGTTTATAATTTTGCAAATGAAGACTTAACAGGCTACAGTTCACTGATAACTTGCGATCCTGTCAGTGGATGTTGTCATCAGCACATATTTTGGAATGATAAAAACGACTCTGGATGAGGGGACAACACTGAACAGCGTAACAATTTCCTTTGATACGTAAACAACCGAGTGAATATTTTAAAGTCTAAATGTACAGAATTTAGTCAGGATTATCTGCATGTATTGACAATTTCACTAGACTGAAACCCACGCAGAAACTTCTTTCGAACTCAAATTCATTCAACAGCAACCGGTTTTAACACATTTGACAAAAAATGCTGACTGACCAGGTTCAGTCATCGAAACGGCAACTTGTACGAAAGCAAAATTAAAGTATGTTTATGCTGTTATTCAGATTTTTTTCAGGGTTGCGCCATAATCCCACCTGTGCCATATGATGGTTTTTAATTCAAATGACCCCATCAAGGTTCATATTTATAGTATTTTATTGTTCAGCAAATTTGGTTTGCATTTGGCTTACCTCATATGCAGTCATCTCAAACCACCCTTTTTGTCTGAAAAATAAATATATCCACCGTTAAACGTTGACTAATTTCCAGAAAGTGTGTTTCAAAGGATCACAGCAGAAAACTGATGTAATTTAAATTGCACCATAGCCCTTAATTGTACGCCGTTTCATTATTTCTCTTAGTTAACATAAGGGGATATTTTAATGTAGCTTTTGAAAAGTCGGTCCCATTAAAACAATACATTTTCTGTGACTATACATTTAGACCTAGTTGCAAAACTCATACATACACACAGTTACTGTAAATCACTTGTATTTTAAGGAAAATTAACACACAATCAAAAACATCAATATACAAGTTGATTTTCACAAAACCTTACATAGAATATAGGCTCTAATCATTTTCTACTTAAATGCATCCAATACAAGAAAATGCTGTTACATACAAAAATAAACCCAGTATACTAAAAAGGATAAGATGCAGTACATGCATATTCTGTTCAAAGCATTTAAATTGACAAATTCTACACATCAGGTGAAGTGCAAAACGTGTGCGCAAATATCTTACGCAAAATTTTATACCATTTAAGGAAGTTTAAATTTCTTTTTCAGATTCAGCCGACTTAGTTAATTGACAATGTGAAAATGAAAATCAAACCAACCATAAAAATCAATAATTTACCACATACTTTGGGAACCTATTAGACAAATACAAACCTTGCAGTCCCCAAAATATTGCAATATTTTTATTAGAGATCGGAGGATTGGCCAAACGACGTTCAAACTGTCTGCTTACAAGGCATGTGCTAGATATTATAATACATTATTGCCCAAAAACTGAAAATATGCCAAATATGCCATAACTTCTCTTTTACATAAACAAGATACAATTTCCAAAATATACCATATTTACAACTGGCACAGCATTACACCAAATACTTAATACAATAAAATCAAAGGAATGTATAAGGAAAAGGAAGAACTTTTGAAATGGTAGATAAGTGATACTCCTTGATTGTCTGAAGATTTTAGAAGTACACTGTAACTAAAAGTATCAAAATAGAGATGCTTCCACTATTTGTACATATCTTGTTTACATTAGTCAGCCATACCATTAACGTCTCATTCCACAAAAAAAAAAAAAAAAAAACCCAAACCTTGGGGGGAAGACATTTCTATTAACATTTTAGAACACCAAGATAAATGATGCGCTTTTACACAACAGTAAAGGATGTTAGAAAACCATCAAATACCAAATAACTACATTTTTAAACTATGCATTTTTGGGACTACTGAGATATTTTTTCTATATTGGTAATATAACCTTATATTTTCAGATACATTGCAAAATACAACTGAACAGTACCAAAAAGCAATAAAATCGTGTCTTTACTAAACTATACCTTTAAAAGTATACCTAAAATTCAAACTTAAAGCATTTTTTAACCAAGAAAAAAAGTGCATAACATAATTATAGGCAAATTAAGGTCCAAGCCATTTTCTAATAAATATATGAAAAACTCTTCTAGATTTAAATATACAAATGGATAAATACAAAAACTCAAACCAAAGGTAGCCTTTAATTATGTTATGCTTAGTAAGCCATTTAGAACATGCCAGAAAGTTTGACACTTTAAGCAAATAACATCTTTCCCCACTACAATCATATTTTCAATTTTTAGTTTACCATAATCTGATGTGGCAATATTGTGACAATTGTGAATACATCTACCCTTGTTTAATCAACGTTAACATTTTACACATCGGGTAAGGCTGTAATTTGTAGTTGTATTTGAAAAAACAAAAAAAAAGTGCTTTAAAAGATGTCAACCACTGATCCAAAACATTCCAAGGTTGAATGTAAATTATGAGCGCTACCATAGTAACAAACAAGGAAGCATGTGCCTCAGGCCATGTGCCAAAGTCTGCTAAAAGTGCATACATTTTTCATTTTCCACATGGTTCACTCTGGTGGCTGTTGCGACACACAAGAGAGAAGTCATATATATGCAAAAAGGCACCAAATGGGAGACTAAGACTCGGAAAAAGAAACCAGCATCTCAAAAGGGCAAAATGTGTTTTGGAATACAAACCAATTTAAGGACTTAAATGCACTTTGATCTAGCTCACCCCAAGCAAAGTGTAAACAAGTCTTTAAAAATTCCTCCCCAATCAATATTTCTTTCACTGTTCTTTTACAATCACATTTTACTAGCCTCCATACACTGGTTTAAAAATGAGACAGGTTAAATACAATCAAACTGTTGAGTTCTCAATAAGAACCTGCAGGCCACTGCTTATCTTATACAAACGCTTGATGCTTTTAAACCACGCTCTGCTATTTCTACTTTTACTGCTCCACACAATTAAGGAAACCGTTTCCAGTCATGTTTTTTTCCATTGTACCTACAAAGTGTCTGCCGTAACTTCTTAAACACTTTTCTACAGTAACCACAAATGCAATGCATTCCACCCCAACATAGTCAGCTTCAGTAAAGTTTCAGTATCGTGCTTTTCCAGACATCATCAGAATGTTTGGTTCAATGTGCAAATACAGCAAATTACAGAATTGTCAGGTAAATCTCCTTTTCAGATATTAATTCATTATTCAGTTCTATGTTTGTGTCACTTGCATGTGGTTCCATTACTAAAACCTACCAATGCACTTCATGTAATCAGTACAGATAGCCGTGTACAAAATGGTACACAAGCCAATTTAAAATGACAAATTTACAAGCTAAAACACACCTATTTTCCACAAGTATTATTTAACAAAGAAAACCAAAGTGGAAAAAAAAAAAAAACAGCAACAATCCATAACAGTCACAAAAGGCAACTTATCCACTGATCAAACAGGAGCTATCCCATGAAATACTCCAAGCACTTTGTTTTTAAAAACACCACACATCTGTGACGTTTGTTCATTAATAGGTCTTATGAAACAACCTATGACCATGATAAACTTAATGTAAAGGACAGTATGCTTAATGAAAATTGTGATACATAGGTCCCTTTCAACACATAAGCATTAAGCATTCTCACAAAATAAAACAAAAAAGCTAAGTAAAATAAAACCTCCCAGTATAAATGAAAATGAGAATTCGTAGTTGTGCAGATCTCTTTCCACCAATCACAAATATTTTCTCTATATACCCTCATTTAGCTTGACTTAAAGAGCATGAGGTAAGATCACATTGTACATCAAACGTATTAAGCCATCTTAAGTATTCCAGTGACACCCCTTCCTCTTTACAGTCGTGACGGATTGGTACATTTGACATTCTGCAAAAGATTTTTTTTCCTTAGATATTGATAAGGTGCTGAGCTATAAAAGTCTAAATATTTATGTTTATCATTTTAATAAACTATAATATGGAAGGATATATGTACAAAATATACACAAACACATTCATATTGTGTTTATGTATATTTCACCACGGATGACTTTACACATTAAATGTATAAAACCAAGTTCATAAACAATATATTCAACTAACTGCCAATATCAGCTTGTACAGTGCAGCCCAGATTGGCAGAATACAAAGGATATGGATATAAAGTGCCTTTCAATTGATTGGAGATATTAGTATTTCTCCTTAACCAAATGTCTGACTGCTTGTAGCGTCTGGGGAAGAAGTCAATGGAGTTCTGGTCTCGGTCACGCTAACCAATGGGAATTCTGAAAAGTCAGTATTCCCGTGTCCACGCACATTTACTTGACCATTGGCAGTGCTAAACTGGGAAGAGATTGAGCTCTGGAACTGCGATCTGAAGTTCTGTTCAAAAGCTCCTATCTGAAAAGCCGGGTGAATTGCCTGAGTGTCTGCCTTCTTTGAAGCTACCTGCTCGAGGAAGTCCTCCGTTGGAGAGACCGTAGATGGGTTTGTTTCATCTCCCGAAAATGAAAAAGAGTGCTGGGAGTCTCCAACCAAGAGCCCAAAATGAGGTTTCTCTGAGGACCTCAGAGGAGAGCTCATTCCTAACCGAAACCGACTGGAGGAGGTGAATTTGTCAAGGGTAGAGAGGAGAGGCTGGTTTGACAAGCTCTGGCTTTCAGATACAAAGGGAAGATTCTGGTTATTCAAATAGGTATCATTCTGGCTGGTTCTTTCCAAAGCTTGTTGCAGAAACTTTGAGTACTCCTGGAGCATGCTTGCCTTTTCTGTAGAGGGTGCCTGGGAGCTTGTGCCCAAGGTTTCTGCTTGGCCTCCCTCAGACACATCAGATGAGTTGATTGATATGCTGGATGTTACTTCAGTGTCAGCCACACTGAACGATATTTCAGGCTGCCCATTGGCTTTATTGGAGTAATGGTCCAAAAGGGTTTGCAGGACCTCGTCTGGTAGGACATTCTTATCACCGCCAGCCTTTATTTCTACATTAAGGGTTTGGGAGTGCAGGATGGCAGTGGGGACGGTGTTTTCCATGACGCTGGAAACAGTTGCCTGGGCAACAGAAGGCTGAGATGCAATGCTCCCAACATTCAGCGTGTAATCGCGGTTGTTGGTGGAAGAGACTGCCTGCAGATACCGTTTCTTCTTTAAGAACTGCATGGCATCATCGTAATTTGTGCTGCTTGCCGCTGGTTTGCTTGTTTCACCTGGAAGCGTGTCGACAGGGTCCAGTTCCGTGTTGCACTCCGTGTCCAGAAGCCCCTGCTTGTCCACAAGCTCAAACGTGTACCTGGTCACTTTCCCATCTTCAAAAGAGGACAAGGGCGAAAGATCCTGTGGATGCTCGTCGGGCTGCTTTTGACTCCTTTTATTTGTTACCTTCTTCAGAACAAGTTTGGGGGGATGAATCTCTTCTGAGGAGGACCCTCCCGACTGTTGTCCACTCAGCGGTTGCTGGGGCAGCTCCACAGAGTATTCGGCAACCATATACTCGTCTTTCACCTTGGAAGTGATGGCGTAAAGCGGAAGACACTCTGTTCTGCCCGGCCTGGACTCTACCTTGTCTTCAGGGACCACTTTCTCTGACGCCGGAGTTTGTGCCCTAGGCTTCTCACTGGATTTCGGCCGCTTCTTCTTGGGAAGCGAGCACTCCTTTGGAGGGAAGGTGAAGGCTGAGTCTTCCTGGGTACCTGACAACACGTCTTTGGCGGCTTTGCTAGCTTTTCGGTCTCTGTTCTCATGGCACATGCGCTTGTGTTTGAGAACCCGGTCAGTCCTAGAAAAAAACTGCAGAGGCCACACATTCTATGCACTGGTTTGGTTTCTGGTAAAACAAATTTTATCTTCTATTACAACATGTAGAACACTAATCTAGTTAAATATAAACAGTTAAATTCTGGCTTCTAGATGCATCTAGGTTTAAACTGTCACGGTTCATTAGGCAAATTCACAGTATTAAAAACATGTAGGGGCTGATCAGTGTACACCATACCTGGTGGCAGTAATTGCACTGATAGGGCTTCTCTCCACTGTGTGTTCTCTTGTGCCTTTCCATGTGGTATTTCTGGATGAACCTCATCCCACACTCGTCACAGCGAAAAGGCTTTTCACCTACAAAAATTTTTAAGTTTAACATTTAAAAAATATTACATATGAAAAATGCAACACATTATAGAGAAGACTGGGGCAATCTTGGTTTCACTCTTGACTTGTTGCCTGAAGTAAAATAGAATCAATCCAAAATTTACTTTTAGTGAATAACATTTCAATTGCTGTGTCACACGAAGGTCATTTCAAAATGATGCCAGGAAGATATGTCACAGTTCTGAACTAATTCACAATACAGAACAGATAAAAATCCCTTTCGAAGTGATTTTTTTAACGTTACATAGGGTGATGACTGGTTCAGTTTTGTACAACAGAATCATTGTGAAAGTCCATAAAAATCAATATAATATAAAAACCAACACCCTGCTTTATCCTCAATAACACCATTTTCATTTCAAGCACAAAAACAACCCAATTAGATGTGGAGAAATGGCACTTTCAGTCCACAAAATCTCTTTTTAATCCTACATTACTGAAAGGAAAAACAAAAGGGATGCACACTAAATGCTATTCACAAACAACCTGACATTTTTCCCCACATCTGATATGTACCATATTTGATAAATTAAAACGGGGAATTCTGGGAAGCAAGTTTATACCGATTTCTCCTTGGATTTATCCCTCTAGGAATTCACATTAAAACAATATTAAGTGGACTGCCAGGTCTAATGCTGATCCTCCATCTTCACCTCCTTTATTCCATTTTGCTGCAATTACGACAGCTGTCACAGAGGTGAAGTTAAAGGACGCTGTTATCCACAACATGCTGCAGAGGCCCATTTTTAAAACTTAATCTGATTAAACAGCTACAGTGCAGTGCTACAACACAATACAGAAAATGGAAAAGTAAAGCCACTAAAACCACTTTATACAAGAATTACATATATCAAACTCTCCACATATAAATAAAAGGAAGTGTGTGTTTGTGTAAGGATTCTTCCGCTTTCTCCAAGTTTTACGAACAAACAACAATGACACAATATCACTAATAGTTTCATGCAATATTAACAACATTTGGCAGAGTATCTTTCCTACCAGTGTGGATCTTCTCATGCCTCTGCAGGAGGTATTTCTGAATAAAGCGCATGTCGCACTGACTGCACTGAAATGGCTTTTCACCTGCACCACACAGAGAGAGCACGGGGATCACATTACATAGCTGACACTGGTCAATTTGGTCAATAAATCAAACTACAACACTATCTATCCAATATCAATACACAGAATATCCAAACAGTCTAAACAGACAGAGGAATTAACTGTAAGGAGCATCAAATTTAGAAACTTAGGAATAGCTCCAATTAGAACGTCTTTTTCTGAATGTTAAGAAAAATTGTGCAAAGTTCATCCTTACCTGTGTGGATGAAGAAGTGACGCTGCAGATGGTAGTTGGTCCGAAAGGCAGCATTGCAGTGTTCACACACATGAGACTTAGGGCTCTGAAGACCAAGCGAGCCATCCTCATTAATGGTAAGTATCTAATGAAGAATGAACAGAAAACAATGGACCATACGTTTTTGACTTTAGGAGCCTTAAAGATACCCAAACAAACAATGGACAATTGCATGGATGTTAAAATCTGGACTTCTCTTGCAGTATTAACATGACTGAAAATATTAGAAGTTGTTACACATGGCCTTGTAACATGTTCAAAGCATACAGGCTTTCCCATCACCATAAAAAGTGTATACATTAACTTTTAGTATTCTACCATCCAGAAATTGTTCAATACTTACTATAACCACACTGCTGCTTGAAAACCATGCTGACAGGAATGGCAGCTACATCACTGACTCTTACATCTTTCATTTTTATACCACACCACCATTTTACTTCATTGTTAAGTGACTGTCTGGACCCAAATCCATTTTAGTCGTTTTCAACATCAGAACTACTACTGGATTGATTTCTTAACAAACCATTCTCAGCTGTTATGTGCAGAAAAACCTTGCAAGCTTATAACCACCTTTCTTGGAAACACTCACGCTAATATGTCTAGCCCAGAGTACCACGGAATGGTCAAAAACAATTAAATCTTTTCTCTTGCTTAAGTTCCTTCTAAACTGGGCACACTCAAAATTTCTAAGTACCCACCCACCATTTTGTACAATGACTAGCAACAGCATGCAGTGGGAATGTAATGACATTCAGCTTCAATAAAAAATAAATAAAAAACAGGGTTATGTACCTTCAATACTTCTCATTAATTATACCCTGAATTTCAGCAATTTTTAAATTATTCTTTAATACATCACATCTGACAAAAAATACTTTTGCATTACTTTATAACATGGGAGCTGATTTATCTTCCAAACATTCAGCGATGTAAATGAAACAGAAATTGGTGCTATAAGCCTGCTCCAAAGCACTAGAACTTAAACGTGCGAATATAGATATAGTTCTCTACATATGCAACTCTGACATGAGCAAACACATACTTATGCAAGAAATTTCCAACATGCATAAAATTTGAGGAAAGTGCCTTTGCAAGGAGAGCAGAAGCATCTTTTTATTGTCCAAATACCTTTACATACAATTAGGGAAACTCCAACATACATAAACACTGATTTACATAATGTGTTGTGGAACGCTTTAATTATGTATGTTGGGAATTGTCTGTAACTTTGGGTGAGATACTTCTTTTTACCTTAGTAGGAGAACGACGTTTTCTTTTCTTCTTCTTAGGGCCATCAGCAAGGTCTCTCACCTGCTTCCTTTTCTCCTTAGTCTGCATGGCTAAATCAGGCAGGCCAATTTCCTGCTTAATGTTCATCTGAGACACAGAAGGAAAAATAAAACAGAGGCACACCATCTACCAACATTGGCTGAATGCTAAAAACTGGTTGCAAGAACCCAAACTACAACTTTTAGGTATTTTTAGTACCAAAAGACTAATGTACACATCACATATTGCATAGAGTAAACTCACAGGAAGATGAAGGGTATATGGCAGCTTATGGGGAAGCCTATGAGGAAGACCGGAGTCTTCCTCCACATCATTCTTCACAGTCTCTTCATGCACCATCAGCTCATCCTGAGAAATGAGGTCATGTGCTTGGAGTGGCCCCTGTCCTAGGTGCCTGTCCTCTTCCTCCTCCTCTTCGTCCTGCTCGGGTAGTAATGTGTGGTGAGTCAGGGGGCGCTCATTAAGTGGCATCTCCATCAGCACCGCTCCTCCCCTTTCCTCCCGAACCACTCTCCTCCCATTCAGCCCCGGAGAGTCCAGAACTGCGGCAGGCGAGTGCAGGTCCACAGCTCCGCTGCACTTCAACAGCATCCCCTCCAGTTTCTCACCAATGTTCATTCTCGTTTTCAGGACACAAGAACTTGAGAACCTTGGGGAAAGTAACACAATTATGCTTTATCAGCTATGCTTATAAAAGAATATAGTAATAAAATAACTGTTACTTGTGCTTTCAAAAAACACAATATTTTGGCCTCTTTGGCTTCCCAAGAGGAGATTTCTAAAGCAAGTAGAAACTTCATACCGACAGCTTTTTGCATCTGTAGACCACCGCATAAAATGTGTCGCTTATTCCCAATTTGTGAATTAAACTGAAACTTTTGTAATGCAAAACCAATCTGTATGTG
The DNA here is from genome assembly GCA_025773905.1 of Chitala chitala. Classification (NCBI taxonomy): domain Eukaryota; kingdom Metazoa; phylum Chordata; class Actinopteri; order Osteoglossiformes; family Notopteridae; genus Chitala; species Chitala chitala. The sequence continues at coordinate 15,579 of JABJVR010036464.1, forward strand.
AAGAAAGCCAAAATATGTATCAGATCAGGGGTCGAAAAACAATTCTTTTGTGAACAAATGACTAAAGCAAATTTGTTCTGCCATCAAAATTAACTGACTACTGACTGAGCCATGCAAAATAGTGGCTACACAGGTGAAACCATGTCTTGTCTTTCTGTATGGTGCAGGTATTTTTTATTGACAGTTTTTGTTAAAAAATATATATAGACAAAACATTTTATTAACACTGTAATGTGGAAATTACAATTTAAAAAAAAAAACGTGCTGCAAAACAGGCACTTAAGCGTAGCAGGATTGGTAAAGTAAATTTTCAATCAGATGTCAAAGTTACTGTTCTTGATTAACGCCATTTTGCAGTTCAGTTCTGTGTAGTTTCATCTTAATCCGTACACTAAAACAATGTAATATGGTACGTCCATTACGTAACCACAGCCATTTGTTTCACCTATGCGGAATATCAGGGTAATTAACTGCTGGGTACGTAGGTAACTACAAAGACAAAAATAAATAAATAAATAAATAAAAAGACGAAATTAGCGCGCACCATGTTCGTACGAGAAACCCGTTTAGCTTTCCAGAAGATACGGGGTTTTAAAGTACCAAACAGTTTCCTAGCGATTGTGCTTGGTAGGAGCGCACATTAAATAAAAAGGCAATGTGAAAATGGATCCCTACTGTGTACGCGCCCGTGTGCAGCTCCTGAACTTGCAGGAGAGATCTTACCACCCACCACAAAATGTCATTTACCGGCTTCGAGTGCACTGCACCAAAACGCATTAACGAGTTAAGAAACACAAATCAGACAACATAACGTCCAAGAAAAGGTTCGTTACCCATAGGCCATCCCAAGGACCTTTATTTTCGTTTTTGTGGGGCCTGCTGTATTAAACTGCACACCTAGCTGGCCATTTCCACTAAACTCTTACTTGCAGTTAAAATAAAAAAGTACTTAAAAAAGCACTAAACGTGTGTAATTGTATGTTTACCAGTAGCTTTACCCAGATTGATACCGACAGATAGCTGCCAGCTATGTGAAGGAGAGTCGTCTTACTTCCGAAAGATTCCCGAGCTAACAAGCTAACCAGCTACTGTAAAACAACCCACTGTGTGTCTCTGCAAACATGCATGAGTGTCAGACTACATGCTAATCATTTACATGGAGTCACTGCTGCATGTGTGACGCAGTACTCAGGTTATTGCTGTAATTTAAACAACAATAAAGGCCTGATGACTCTTAACAAAAAGCAAGAGTGATAAGATAATAAAATAAAGCATTTTCGGGAAAGTATAAACAGGAACGAGAAAACACCGTGTTTAATCTCGTTTTTAAAGTTAAAGTAATCCATACCTGTTCTTCTAAATTACCGAACCTGCTTCCTAGACATGGTTCGTCTGCAAAAGTTTGTGTTGAGCAGCTCCAGTGACAGCAACGACATTCCATCTGCGGAGTCCCCCCTCTCCGCGGTGCATTATGGGATGTGACAGCAACAACATTCCATCTCCGGAGTCCCCCCCTCTCCGCGGTGTATTGTTGGATGTGACAGCAACAACATCTGCGGAGTCCCTCCCCTCCGTGGTGCATTATAGGATGTATAGCAACCACATTCCATTTGCGGAGTCCACCCACTCCCGGGTGCATGATGGGATGTGACAGCAATAATATTCCATCTTCAGAGTCCCCCTCTCCACGGTGCATTATGGGATGTGACAGCAACAACATTCCATCTCCAGAGTTTCCCTCTCACTACTCAACTGATTGTATGTGTGGGTTCAGCACAAATGAAACTGCAGTAGTAATTTTCACTGGATTACCAAGGATTCATACCTTCTGCCAACCATGTTCCAACACAGCCCTTGACTAAGACCACATTTTTGTACTAAATCTCTGTATTAACTCTTCTTCTGTCAACTACAATGTTTGTGTTTATATGACTGACATTCAGTCCAATTAGCTGGAAACACCACATTGCAGAGCCATTTAGTGTAATGAATTTGAAACACCACATAGATAGTTGCATCCAATTTACAGGTTATAAAAAAAAAAAAAAGTGATATAAAGTTTTCTGACTTTGCAACAGATAGCAAAACAGTAGTGTAATTAATCGAGTCAAATCAAGTCAAATTAAAGTATTTAAACAAGTATTTACTGACATTTTTTTCTTCATTTACAGTTAATGTCTTATTATAGTCCTTGCTGTTGTGTCTGTGTTAAGATGTAACTCACTACTAGTTACAACCAGTGTCTTGCTACTGTAACAAGAATTTCTCCCTTGGGGATGAATAAAGTATCTATCTGTCCATCAATCCATCCATCCATCCATCTATACCTGATGGCTGGTGGGGATCATGCAGTAAATCTGTCCTTGGGTGTTATTGCAATCCTATGTCAGGTGGGGGAGCTGTTTGCTAGTTATATTGCTTATTCTACTTCACATAAGGCAAGACCAGAGGAGTGTGTGTGCAAAAAGACAAAAAAATTAAAATCAGAAGACACTGAACTGCAATGACATTTGAACCAAATGACAAGTGCCTTATGCCCTACTTGTTAAAACAAAAAACTTGCATTCATTTACTGTTCATCTTTTTTGTACAAAAAATAGTTAAAAATGTAAGAATACTTTCATAATTAGACAGGTGCCACAAACTATATACTAAAACCATTTTCTATCCTGTACCCACAATACAATATATAAAAAACCTAAGTGAATAAGCATCCTGTAACAAATAGTCCACAAAGAACTAAATGAAACAGAAAATGAGAACACTGCCATTGTGGGTGTATATTTGAATCTGGCATTAACTTTGTGCTGAGTTCACTTTTTCTAGATATTATCACACAGGACAGCCAACAATGTGAAAAAAGACAAGGTATTACGAAACATTAAGAGACTGAGTTTAGTCCTGCATTTGACACAGTGATTTCCCATACATGCTCAAACTGTTACTCCAACCAACACTTATTAGTTCCCCACCCCCGATTTCTTCAAAACCTGGAAAAAATTAATCAGTTGAATTTCTGTAAAACCCAATTACTTCCTAAAACTTTAACAGGGCAGCATCAGCTAACCCATTTTCATACTACGACCTGAAGAGCCTGAACAACTACAGTAAATGCAGAGGTTATATCATGTACATTCATTGTTTTATTGGCAGTTTTGGTAACTTATTACATTTAATCATTTTATAAACTTGTCAACAAATGATCTTTACTGATTTCACTGCATGATTAACAGTACTTTAACCACACATTCATTTATACTTTGGCACTACTATAAGCTAAGAAAAATCACTTTAAATTTACTGTCGTTGTGTACCCTGAATGGAACAATCCAAGTAACTACTTAAAACTGAAACTTAATTTAAAAACGAATGAGAATTATAAACAAAACATAAGTCTTATGGGCTGTTACTAATAAATACTGGACTGTTTTTTTTTAACCTTTGAACAAATTTAAGTCCTTGACTGTGACTTAGGAACATGTTTAATCAATTCTTTGCCATACACCAAATTCAAGATGCAGATCATTACATGCAATTTAAGAGTGAAAAGGAGGTGCTTCTCAGTCTCCATTAGTCCCTGGTGAAGCTCTTCTCAGTGTATTAGTGTCTGTCATTGCACTGTCAATGCAAACATCTCAAACAAGGCAATATCCGAGTGCTTTCAAGCAGATAAGGGACGCACCTTCATTTTCCTTAAATGTAAATACAATTAAAAGGGATTTCCGCCAAAACACAAAGTCTGCCTATATTCATCACCAGTGGTTGTCGAAAATAAAAACAAGATTGGCCGAGTTACTCTCAAACAATATCGCTGTACCAGAATATAAATTTTAATAAAGTTTTTCTCCACCTCCAAGTTTTACTTTCTCAGCTAAATCCTTCATATGAAAATGCAGACTTTATATATGATATACAAAATATATTTTTAAAAATCCTAACAAATGGTCAGCTACTTCTCTAATCCACAGACCAATACACAAAATACTATTTCAACAGAAGGGTACTTTTTGCTGTGCACAGTATACAAAATGACCTAATTTCAGTGGAATTCCCTTTTAAGGTCAGCATTCACACACTGATAATTTTTGATTAGATATTGTGCTCAAAATACGTGACAAAACCTGACAAAAGTCAATTCTGCCTCTAGGAAAAAAGGCAAGAATGTTCTCATAAGCAACACAGCACTGAAAGTGCTTAAAAAAAAGATCCAGAGATGGATCATGTAAAGCAAAGATCCAGTTCATCCTTGTTCACTGGTGTAAATAAATTTTGCCTTTACACTTCATCTTTTGGTCACAGTCAAAAAAAAAAAAAAATCCCGTCAATTTCTGTAATTCAAGGAATAAATAAATACGCACTCAATCAAACGGCGCATCAGCTAGGCTTTGGTCTGGCACCAAGAGAATGCATATTAGCAAAGCCAGATAGTTTGTCATTATAATTATTAGCAGAGGATCAATTGTTATTCCCCCAAAAACATGACGGTTTAAAAAAAAAAAAAAAAAAACCCTAGTGCCAGAGATGTCTAAATTACCGGAAACCTGATTTCCTGTCCCAGAAAGTCCCAGCTTTGTTCTCATCAGCTCAGTGTATGTGAACATCTGGTGTTCCACCTAAGAACTTTCCTCATATATCCAATGTAGCCTTTGTTCTTCACATGGAGTGTTAGCGGCTGAAACTGAGCTCCATAGTCTGACTCTATCGAAAATTCCAGGAACAGGGTTGGGTAGCTCCGATTTAGCTGATCTGATAATAAAGCTGGCAGCAAATTATTATAAACATTGTACAACTGACGAGCAAGCATTTGATATGGGAAAAGAGGGAAAATTACATTAAAGCAGAAAATACATATTTGTGTACTCAAAAACAAAATGGTGGAAAAAAAGCTTGAATTGAAAATGTTACAGTTATCTTTGTTTTCAGAAATTGGTTTGATCAGCAGAAGTTATCAAAGTACAATGAAGAAGTGTTGATCTGTACAAAAGGTTTTGGTGTTGTGTATATTAAAAGTTCTTCAGCTGTTGGGAAACAATCTTGTAAGTTCATCTTGAGGAATACAACTACATTAAGATGTTGGAACATAATTCTTCATTTGTGTGCTGTTGTCTTGGATCTGGCCTTCACATCTTGCTAAAGCATTCCTTGGCGTTTGTCCACACCTGAATTCCCTTTAAGAGACAATAACAAACCGTTTACTGCCCAAAAGTTCATTGAAGGCCTCAAACTTGCAAATAATGTTAATTCACTGTTTTGCCTTTGAATACAAAATTTACAGCAATAAATGCAGCCTGAAAACTGATTACCTAGTTCTTGTTGCCACAAATGGGTGCATTGCTATTACCGATTGTAAAGCTACCAAGATCACTAAAAACAATGTTTGCCCCAGAACCTCCCTGATTGTGACCAATCTAGTCCCACAGGTGTTATATGGACATTCTTGAGCTAAAAAGCTGCACAAACCTGGTTTATGCATAAAGATAGGTTTGCAGACAGTCACTTGATTTAACAACCATTAAACCATATGTCCAAAACATAGCATCTTACATAAATTTTGGAAGGAAATCAAAAAGCCATATAGTATTTTATACAACAATTATCATCATGGCTGTACTGTTCTGGAGTATCTTTTGAGATTCAGCTTTGGCATTATTTAATTCCATCACAAACTATCTTCATAAATGTTTAAATTAAGGTTTACCTGAAAGAATAAATATAAAACAATGTGTATGGTTACTAGTAGGTCATATAGCAGTACTAAAGGTGTCAGAAGAATTACGTTGTAGTAAAAATGTTCTTTTATGTTCTTTTAATATCACAGTCAAGCATTAGTGTTACCTTAAAACCAGTATCCTGAACTACTGAAACACGTTCTGCTAGTCTGAATCAGGACACTACAGCGCTCACCTTTTTGCACATGCTAATCTGCATGACTGCGTAGCTGATCATTGCTTCCCTCAAATCCCTGTCCTTCTGCAGTCTGAACCGTTCAATGTCTGCCCACGCATTCTTCACATATTCACTGCAAAAGGAGACAAATGCATTTTACATAATTTGCATTTTGATTGCAGAACAAATTCAACAGACTCAATTTACAGAAATGCTTGAAGGACTATGGTGAAGTCATATACCTACTCTGAGCCATTACCCACATATACCATTTTATATCCTGATATCACTAATGAACTGTATGCCAAAACATCTCAAATTAATAATTACAATAGCATTGTGGCTTATACTTTTGTCAGTAATGCCACAAGACCGAGTCACAAACGAAGATAGGCAGAACGTACACTATGTTCCCATAGATATTCCTCCTTGTACCCACAGGCCAACTAACATGGTTAAAAAGAACTGGTGCTTTAAATTACATTTAATATTTGGGGTGTGCATGTGTGTACGGCAGTAAATGAGTGCCTTGGGAGAGAGAGTGAGCGTGTAAGAGAGAGGGTGTGTGTGTAACTGACAGAGAAAGAGTGTGAGAGTGAGAAAGTGTGAGAGTGGAAAAGATGTGTGATGAGAGGAAAAAAAGGTGTGAGAGAGGGAGAAAGGCTATAAGTGTGAGTGAGTGTGAGAGAATGTGTGTGCGCATGAGAGAGAGGATGTAAAACAGAAGGGAGGTTGTGTGTGTGTGTAAAAGAAAGAAGGTGTGAGAGAGAGAGAGAGAGAGAGAGAGAGAGAGAGAGAGAGAGAGAATATGCAGTTTGAGCAGTTTCCACCTTGGGGTACATGCTGCCTTATGTCAGATGATGAGGGTGACAGAAAGGCTAATTACAGTATGTCGTTCTTACTCGCACTCAGCTTGCTTCTCCTGCACAGTCTGTTCCTCCTCGTTGATCTGTTCCTCCAGCATCTTCAGCTTGGCCTCCCTCTGCTCTGGTGTCTCTTGACCAAACAGCTTGCTGGTCATCCCTTTTAATGAAAAGGTCCTCACGGTCTGCAGCCAAGAAACAGTCAGCAAGAATTTCCTTTAATTACTTATTTTTACACCAGCATGTTCTGGTCCATTAAAACATCCGGTAGCCATTTAATGATATGGATGCGCTTGCTCGTGCACACGCACACACACACGCACACACACAGAGTTTTCTTGTTATAAAAACTATTTGCTGAAATAAGCACTCATTCATTTTCAGTTAGCACAGCCTAGCACACCCTCACACAGCCCTGATACAGATGGACACGCACCCCAGTGGCCAGCTCATCCCGCTGCTGCTTTTTGGAAGCCAGCTCCTGGGAGGTCATCTCCAGCTCATACTGCATCAGCTCGTGCTTCCTGCACACCGCCCTAATGAACACAGCACCCCGTTTCAATCACAACTGAATACTTAAATGTTGAGAGCGGTTACCCCCCCCGTTGTTGCCACCTTTGGATGGACTTTGAGATTTCCTTTTTGTTTAAGTTAAAACATGTCAAGCCAAATATGTAAATTAGTCCTGAACTACAGATAAGCAAACAAATAATGTATCATTTTCTTTTACAAATAAAAATGTAGTATTACAATAACATGTTCATTCTTTCACCTTTAGAAGTAATTCTTGATTAATATAAATTTGGGATAACACATACTTTTAATTGTGCCAAATCTTACATTTTCATTTCAATTCTCTGGCATTTGAGCCCAAACTATTTAAGATAATAAGATAGAGCATAAACAGTGCTCTGCCAGGACTGGAGCCAAAAACCACTGATGGACAATTTTACATTCTTTGATACAGATAAACAACATACAAGCAATACTCATCTGATAATGATGTGACTTAGCGTCAAAATAAGAACACAATGCCAATATGGCGTTCCTTTTAAAATGCTGACTCACCACGCATGTATGAGCAAAATATTTTAAACAGTTTCACAACATCTATGGGTACATAAGGTACAGATTAACTTGAAATAAAACACAACACAAGCTAGTTTAAAACCTGTTTGGCTGTGTGCTTATTCCTTGATCCAACATATTACAGTTTTAACTAACAGGCTGCACTGGCAGTTGGGATGGGCCTCTAAGGACTCAGTGCTAGCACACCCAAACTGCACCATTTACAGTGCATACAAACTTGTTAACAGTAAGAATGTCCGAACACCAATCTGCCAGCCAGTCACGTTTAGGCTGAGAAAGGCCAGCTTTCAGACTTGACAAAAACATTTTCAAAACAAATTCTCCTCACAAAGAAATGGCAAACATGCTGGTTTTACACCCACCTCACTAAGGAAATCTCACACAATTATGGAGTTGCTGAACTACACAGAACATTGTAATTCACTTAAATTTATTAAATTTCAAGGTTTACTGAAATGTATCATTAAAATGTTATGAATAATTTGCATTACCATTAAATAAATGTTAGGCATAGTGAAGCACTTAGAATAAAAGCATAAATGACTTCTGATTGACTCCAAAAGCCACACAGTCAGTTTTACAATCACATTTGAAAGTCATCCATCAAAGGAATCACCTTCTTCCTGCAGTACAACCAGCAGAAAACTTACTTTAATGCCTCAGCATAGAAAAAATACTCCTTTATCTGGTCAGCGTAGTTTTCTTCCTCTTCAAGTATATCATCTACTGACGCTGCATAACTGCAAATACACAAGACACTGTTCGCATAAACTTTTACATTCACATTATACACAGAGAGGACAAAACATCCTGCTGTCCTAGGCAAAAATAATAATATGTGAGGACAGTTTTTTTCTTTTGTAGATGCTACTAATTAACTAATAATTACATAACACACAAGAAATATCCTTTTGTCATAACCACCAATATAAACATGAATGTTAAATAGCTAATCTGATAATACCATTTTAAAACAGAATTTGAAATGTCAGACTCATCTGGCTGAAGTGCTATAAAGTTGTTTATAGTTGGGTGCTGAATTACTCTTGACACGTGGCTATTTTCAGCATTAATTTGAAGCCAAACACTCTGTAGCAACTATGATACACATGAAAGAAAAAACAAAATGCTTGGAAATGTAGCCCTTAAAAACACCTTTATCAGCTTCGTGGTTTCATAATAGCTCTATTTTGTAATAAGTTACGTAAACTTCTCCTTTGAAATACATATATTATTTAATTTTAAAAACATTGTTGCTAAACGTGCAGAGCGAATCGTTTGTGAACAGTTTTCCGTCTTAGATTTGGGATTTTAGCTGATATCTCTGTCTGAAATACCAATTTCTGTACATACGTGGAACACTGAGAGTTGACAACAAAAGGGCTTTGTACATGTAACTCTGTGAACAGCTATTCCTTAGACCAAAGGGCATTGTGCTACAGCTGAGTTGCTGCCTTTTCCCCCAACACAATGATTCTGTTCAGTTCTTCTTCCTTCTACCTCATGAGTAAAGACTTTAAATGTGGTCATTTCATGTCAATTTTTTAAAACGTTTTCCTTGCACATATATACCACAGTGTGTGTGTGTGTGTGTGTGTGTGTGTGTGTGTGTGTGTGTGTGGGGGGATTTTAAAGAAGCACTCACGCATCCATGTGATGGCCAGCACTTTGAAGACCATCTCCCATCTCCTTCTCGACAGCACTCCACTCACTGCTCATAACAGAACAAAGACACCCACAGCTGATCTCAAAACATCATCAAATGGCTCCCAAACATTACCATATAAACAGTGACACAGAAAATTTAACTCTGGGTCAAACACCTGGGGCCTTTCAACAGGACTACCCACTGAATTTTTCAGCCACAGACCTTTGTCAAAATTAACCTTAACTGCACTAACTTCAGCACCACCAGCCATTACCAAAAGTAGTACAGTCATGTTATGACACTTACGCTAATTTAACTTGTAAAGAAAATACTGCTCCCCCTTATACTGTACACATGGTATATACCCCACACACATTACAGGAAGTCATAGATAAATCCTTACACAATTGCTTTGTTTTTTTTTTTTTTTTTAATAGAATAAACCCACAAATGGTAGAACAATTTAATTCTCACCTGAATACCCTGCCATAGTTTCCATGAACCTTGTACACACCATACAGGCGATCTGCTACTCTCTGGAAGAAAAAAAAAAGCACTACTATTATCACATTTCTTGTACACGTTTATATATATATTTTACTGAGCAAATAATACAGTTAACAGCAGCAATGCTTTATAGCAGATGATCTGTTAACTTAGCACATTTGCTTATCAAAAGCAACATATAAGCAGACAAAACTTCAAAATTCTTCTGAAACGCTTTAAATGCAACAGCTGTTGACTAAACAATACATACTGACAGCTCATATAGTACATCGTCTGCTTGACATGATCAGATTCAGACATGAATTCTTACTCCTCTGTTAGTGTTTTTACATGATGTTTCATTTATCAATGTCCTTTAGCAAACATGTGCATTACTACAAAACTGACACAAGTTTACAACTTGGAACTACGCCGTAGTCTGAAACTGCAGAACCGAGCCAAGGCGAGGAACAAAAACACGAGCGCGCTTTTATAAAAACGTCCGCTCGATGAGCACATTTCCAAAAATTTGTAGGCGGACTGGTGCCGTGGGCGGTTCATTTTTTCCACTTGCAATACAAGCTCGGCTGACAGAACCGCTGTGTCCATACAACACCGGCGGCTGCCTGGGCAGCGAGTAGAAGCGGCGCCGACTTACCGCGCGCACTCGCAGCAGTTGAGACGTGATGGTCTGAAGCTCGTCGCTGTAATGCTTCAGCTCCATAAAACGTCTGCGTGTCAAAGGGCAGATTACATCGGAAGTTCAAAGCGGGGTAGCAACACTGCACCAAGCTAATATTTACTCAGTACTATGTAACGGTGCGAAACTGCGAAAGGAAATCTGTGAGTGCGCTCCATTAATGATAGACATATGAAAATATTTGAGAAGTAACAGCGTTGACCTACTTGTCAGGATTTTTTACTCTAAATGTCGCATTCAGGGCCTTCAGCCTCGAATCCGCCTACAGAGCACAAAAAAATGGCGACAAAATAAAATGAATGTTTTTGCCAAATATGCTTCTACAAGCCAGTAACACACAGTTCAAAAACAAGCATGTAAATGTTATTCAAATGATGGTTAAAACAAATACAAAGGTGGCTTATTCTACACTAGTTTGGCAAGACAAGATTCTGACTTGAAAGTGAGACTGAATGTTACACCTTTGGCTGGAAACCGGTCTCCATCACCTCTTCTTTCCATCGATGTTCCTGTCAAAAAATGCAATCCCAATATTCCATAATTCTGACACTTTTCTGATAAAAAGATGTGAAAGTTTTGCTACAGAACCACCTTCTCAGGTGGCCTTTTCACAAAACATCTTGATCATGAACAGTTGTGTCGGCATTAATTCCATACAGCTATTTACACACACAACAGTTTTATCAGGGTTATATAAATGAGTCTAGGCTAGGTACTGCATCAAAACAAACCCTGGCCACATATACTCTGAAATACATCTTCAAAATGATACATTCTCATATTTTATTAGCAGTAACGAAGAAGAAGATACCTCTTTAAGGAACTGATAGAAGATCTTGTCATTAGACAGAATTGGGTGGGAGGCTACACGAAGCAGGAAATTCTCCAGGCCAATCCTCCTCCTCTCCACAAAGTCAGGATCCATGTTATCAGCTGATAACTTGTGCCATACAAATTCCGCCTGTGCGAAACCAACAAAGAAAGGGGGTAATGTTCTTACATCTCTGAACTGCATTACTTTTTAAACTAAAAAATATGTTCAACATAACCTTAGCATAACTTTAATTAATTGATGGAGATTCTCATTTATTCAGGTACAAGAGGCAACCTTTCAATGTCTTTCAGCAATGAATGCTCCACACTTATATAATCAAACATGCTTTTTCAGAGCAGCTGCCAGCATCATCTCAAAACAAAATTAATCCCATTCTGAGCTCACCCTCTTCTCTGGCAATGGGGGCACAATTACAAATGGATAGGTGACCAAAAGGTAGTTCCTGAGAAGCTCAAATTCGCTGTACCGCCTCCACAGAGAGTCTGGCGTGGGGTTCTGGGTTTCAGCAGCAGCAGCATCAACTGGCCTGTCAGGAAAACATGAGTATGAGTTCAGGCAAAAGGCTACACAACATTCAAAAATGTCGGTTTTCAAAAAGAAAATGTGCAGCAATCTCATTTGTTTATGTTTTTCCCAGACGTAAATACAGTAATAATATAGCCTAAAGTATCACAATCTCTCCATACACACACACACACACACACAATCATTAATACAGAACCCTTAACAGTATGGCTCTGTGTGTAAATATGCTAAATCCTAAAAGGACATCAAAAGAACAAATTAAATACTGTCAACAGCTGATGTAAATGGATCTTGGTGGAAGGGGCAGATTTTAGTTAGACACATTAAATAAATTCATTTTTAACTGTCCAAAATCATGTAGGGTTGGTGACGGTTTTTGCAGACACGCAATATATACAAAATCCATGATGAAAACATACTGCCTTTCCAAAATCAACAACAATCCATTAAGTAAAACATACCAAGCTGATAAATTGAAAGAGTTACGCAAGAATACATTTTATAGCACATTTTTCTTAAATGCAGTATCTTGTTTAAACAACTGGGAAAATTCTGCTCTAGCCACTACACAAAGCTGCATCTGTGATGTTTACAGTGCGCTTTATTTTCAAAACATGGCCATACTGAGCGTCCATCTAAAATGTCACTTGTTTCAAGACAAATTTGTCTTTCACACTAAAATTTGACACATTTATGCAAGAAAAGGGTATGATATAACATTAAGAACAAATCAAAACAGATAGTAGAAAAATAAAAAAACATAGGCTATACTCTCAAAGTTTACAAATGTCCTAGCTAGCTTGCTGGGGGGGGGGGGGGGTACATGAGGAATCCTCCCAGCTATGAGGGTAGTCATTAACAGCATGGACAAAACATGGAATTTTCCAAAATCTTTTTCTTCCTCCATACTGCTATATGCCATTGCCTTAAACAAACGAACACATGCGATCTGAAATATCGTTACGATGTGCCTGTACCATTTGCTGAAATGAGACCCTTCCATCCTTTAGACTCTAGGGAGGAAATGAGAGTCCATTATGGGGTCCCTACGCTAATAATCTATGTTGCGATCTTGCTAGGGGGCATTTTCAACTGAATCTGCGTGACTGCACGAAGGCTGTGGTTACTGCTCTCCTCTGTCCCTGGCCCATGATAAACAAAGATTAGATTTGCATGTGTTCACATAACAGTTGTTCTGAATTCAGAAAAAAAAGAAAAAGGAAAAACATGTGTTTTCTTTTAAGAGGTAGTTCAGAAATATGGGTCTGTGCAACTTACTCTGGTAAAAAATGACCTATTATTTATACAGAGAAACTGCAAGGAGTGGACAGAAAGACATTTGGAAAGACTATTACAATCACCCATTCGTTCCAAATACACAGTCAGAGGTAATACTAAAGTGTCACTTAGCACTGATAACTGACAGACTTCTTACCACTATCGACACTCTGGGAAAACTTAAAGTGTAAACATTTAGAAGTAACAGTTTTGTAGTAAATAAGCCTCCTGGTGGTAACACAAGTCTGTCTAAAAATAAATAAATAAAATTTTAAAAACCCTCTAGCTCCCCGGGCACCATGTGTGCCTGTCCACTGCTCCCTCTAGGGGCATGGGTTAAATGAAGAGATCAGACTCCTTGTATGTGAAAAGCATACTTGGCCATAAAACTGATTTTCCCTTCCTTTGAAACAGGTGACCATTTGTAGACACTGATTCTGTGTTGTTAACAGAAACACCTCACTGAACAGATCATAGGAGGGGGAAGATCTCTTTATTCATTATTAAAAAGGGGTTCCGCCTAAAACAATTCAAAGAATAGCAAATGTCTGACTAATGTCCACACTGCATCATAAATAAACTTGTAACAGCACATCTGCAAAATATGGATTTACACTCAAGAAAAAAAAAATGCTGCTATGAGCAAGTAAAACAACTGAAAATGTTAACTAACCTTGGACACCATTCTGTTTTATTAAACAGACGAGTAAAGTTAATCATTTAAGAGCATGTTAAAAATGTCTTAAATTACCAAAAACATATAACTCATGGCTGCATTCTGTGGTATTTACATCAAATACTTAAAATGCTAAACATGAATACTGTGTTATTCTTCAATTCAGCAGAACTACTGACTTAAAACCAAGGGGAACTCCGGGAGCATTCACGCTTTAAGCCATTTGGAGATGAGAGTTGGCTGTCAGCCCAGCAAAGAAGCGGCCTCCGCGTGGAGCCACGTTCCACCATGAACCAACCTCATCGGCTTCCAGGATCAGACACCACAATTACAGCGTCTGCCTTATATTACGGAACCCCAAGGCTTGGAGTCTCATGTTCTCTTGCCACGCAACTTCACGGACATGAAATGGCACTTCAAAAATAAAAACAAATACAAATAACAGGGTATTATGGTGATGAAAGAATAGGTCAGGCCTGTATTATCTTGAAGTTTTTGAATACAAATGGAATAGTCCATGAACTCATTAAGTTTGAATTACCAAACAGCATTTTAAAAGGGGGGAGAGGGAAGGGGGGGCAATTCAACAGGAGTCTGAATAATATCACTCTTCTTCAGCACAAATACCCTATTATTACCATTCAAAATAAATCCTGTTACATTTGTGCATTTCCAAGTTTATGAGAAGTAAAAAAAAAAAAAAAAAAAACTATACTATTGTCATTTCAAAATTTTTAATAATTTTCGCTGTTTCATTAAAACATTATTGTACCAATTAAATTTAAAAAAAAAATCACTTTTTGTACCATTCACAAATGTACTCATGAGAAAATACAAATGCACAAAAATAAAACCGCAAACTTAACTATCTTCTGCAAATAAATTAGGTTAATTTACAAATCTGAGGGTAGATTTGTAACAGAAAACTAGTGAACTGTGAACCTGCTGAAATCATCCATGTCCTGACAGAAAAAAAGAAAGTTTAAAAGTACATGTCAAGGAACTAAAGCCAGGAACTTTAAAAATATATCACCTGTTCTATCCTTGGACAAAACGTTTTAAATTATACAGACACCTGCACACAGATATGCAAGTTCATCTGAGTATAGATTACACACATCTGTCTTGATTTAAAAAGAACCCCGTTTTAACTTTTTAATGTGTCTCAAGTCCAAGTTTTATACCACACCAGTTGTTTTTATGACCTGCAAATAATATGATGCAGAAAGTGCACATTAGACAACTGGGATAATGTCTTCAAATCCAGAAACCCATATTATCAATTGTGTTAAATATTTAAGCATACATATTTCCATATAAAGGCCTTGGTGTCAGATCCAAGTCAAACACACACACACAAACACGACATCTCTGAAGCCCACGTTGCTCAGATGACAGCCAGGACAAGTGTTTTTTTGTTTTTTAAAACAATAAGCGCAGTTCTCCTACCGTGTTTCGATGAGATACACCGTGTAAGTTTCCAGCATGTTAACTGCGTTCTTCCCCGTTCTCTTTTCGGCTTCAGTAACACTTATCTCCATCTTCCTCACAAGAGATTCTGCTTCCTCGGGGACCTAGATAAAGGGATATTCAGTGACATCAGTGGAATAAATAGAACAAGCATTAACAAGGTAAAAGCATGTACAATTTTACCAACATAACTAATCAGAACTGTAATACAGATTTCTTTCTCTTAAATACAATTCCAGAAACCCTTCCAATATCTAAAGCAATAAAATTACATTGAAACTAGTTCAACTGTGCAATATCATACGAATTTTATCCATTAACAAAACATGAAAACGGTATGAAACCAAGGCAGATCACGAGGTTTACCGTCACTATTCAGATTGTACACTAAAGCACAGCCGAAAGCAGTAAAGCTATGCTGCTGCACTCGTGTAACCCCGTGTTTGGTGGAAAGGCGTTTAAAACTGATCTTACTGCCAAACATTTATCTTTAGGGGTTCATGCATTTCATCAAAGGTTAAAAAGGAAAAAGGCAAATTAAAAGACGTGCGCCGACGCCGCAACTCCCGCGACAGTCTCAGTACGAGCCGCTCACGACACACCGAGGACGCGGCAGGCCCACTGCGGTATTCGGCAAGATCCCAACCGAAATCCCGTGTCGTCAGACCCGCGGTTCGCACCGTTTAGGTTGAAGTAAAAACATTACCGCGTCAGCTGTGCCGCCCTGCAAATCCGCAGCGCTCAAGTCTGTGTTTCCGATCACTGCCGCGTCCTGGCCGTCACAGTCCGCCATCCTTACAGATGTTTTTGTCCGGTCACGTGACCAGCTGCGCACCGCTCTCCCCCGCGCGCCCTGTGTCCTCCACCAACATGTTGCATCGTCCCGATACGCGCAAGCAGCACATCGTCTTCTTAAAAACTCATTCGGGAGAACCTACTGAGTTACAGCTATCACTGCTCAAAACCCCCCAAACGCATACAGGTTATGTAAAGCAACGCTCGGCCGCGCAGTTGTGTTCACGTACAACCACTGACTATTAATTTACAAAGCGAGTGATCATTCGAATGAGGCCGATGTGATGTGCACAAAATACACCAAGATACAATAGTGAAGCTGATATTTAGTTGTCTGTGTTAATAAAAACAATTACAGTATAAGAGCCCTTAGATATCTCATATTGTAATGTCGAACAAAAGAAGCCTTTTAATTAAATGTTGGATAATTTAAACACGTACGGTGTATTTATTTTTAATGACTTAAACGAATCGTTGTTTATAAGGGCGAAAGTAGTAATGAAATGAGTTTTGTTCTTGGGTGCCCCCCCCCCTTCACAGCTGGATTGAAAACATCTGGATCCGCCTACACGAAGCCTCAGACAAGTCCGAACACCCGCTTTCCCATCATATGTAACTTTAATTCCAGCTCGCTTATCAAGTTGCTTAACACGAACTAAAATAGAGAAATAACAATCGACACACTCTGGACATTTTGATCTGCTACGCTTTCTAAAAGAATGGGCTCCTCAGCTTTCTCTTCGATAACATCCGTGTTGGTTATATCTTTCTGTAAGTATCCGAGTGCTTGCCTTACTCCGTCTCCAGTTTTCAAGTGTCCATTGTTTCCACTAGATACTTGTTAAAGAGCCATTACGATTTCACTTCAGTTAGGGAAAAAATGCCATTGCTGAAATATCGTTACGCAGCAAAATACCTAGATAGAATTTAACATTTACTGTATAGTTTGCTTGCAGTTTTGCTTCGCCCTAATTTGTGTGAGAAATTGTGAACTACATGGCAAAACGCGAAGAATGCCTTGCTTTTTCACTCGCATTTTCATGAGCAGTTTCCAATGCAAATATACCATACACTGCATTCATAAACGTAAAATTGTGACCAACTTTCACCTTGATAGCATTATATATTTTTGAGACACAGAAGTGCTTTTACCCTTCCGAAACGTAACGTTAACATTTTCAATTCACTGTAGTTATAATAATGTTACTTTATTCTGTCTTATTTAAATTTAAGATGGAAGTGTTTTCAAATGATTTGAAAAGGTAAATGTAGACTTAAAAAAAGTTAACTTTTTAATGGAACTTCATACTTACTGGC